>PVJI01014668.1:0-43275 GCA_004026765.1 Micronycteris hirsuta
GCTCTCCCAGCCCTCTCCATGTGCAATGTATCGAAATGTTCTGCCAGTTCCACCTTAAACGCACAATGGGTCTGCTTATTTCTTTCTGTCCACACCCCAACATCATCTGTCTTTCTCCCGGACGAGTGGTAACTTCCTCACTGGTCCTGGGCTTCCACCCTAGTTTCTCCTGATCAATTGTCCATGTACCTGCCAGAGATCTTTCAAAAGGGCATGTTCGGTGACACCTCCCTTCTTCTTACAAGATTCAATGGCTTCCCATTGCCCGAAGATAAATTTAAAACTCCGTCATGTGGCTGACGCACACTTCGGTGCCAGCATTGTCTCTCTTATTTCATTCTCCCTGCGCTCTGAGTTGCGGCCAGACGGGAACCTCTTTCCATCCCTTAATTGCACCATGCTCTTGCCTCTGGGCTTTGAACGTGTTGTTCCCGGTCTGGAACAGTCCCAACCTCAACTCCCCAAACACTGACTCATCCTTTGGGCCTCAGCTGTAATGGCGACTGGCTTCAGGAAGGTTAGCCCTTTGTGGTAGGATGCACTGTGGACCTCAGGAAGACGTGTCCACGTCTCAGTTCCCTGGAACCTGTGACTGTCACCTGGGTTGGAGGAACTATGTCCCTAATGCTGAGCCCAGTGCCTGTGTCATACCACAGGTGTTTGTATTTAATGCAAACAATATTAATAATAAGACTTTTTCTTGAATAAACATCTGAATCCCTCAAACAAAGCTTCAATATGGGCATGATCCAAATGGTACAGATTTGAAAAATATCAGCAGTCTGGCACCTATGAACACAGTCATTCTGACCTTCCTAGGATCTTAAAAACTTTCAGACAACCTAGTAGGCAAAATGCTCACATCTGGCAAGACGCTTTATTTTTTATTTTTACTACCCAGAATGTGTGCCCTCCTGCCGGAATTCTAGCTTGCCAGCCTTGTACAGCCGTAGGTCTGATTCCTGGCAAGGCACTCGACCAGCCCTGAACACAGCGCCGCTCCTCCAAAATGAAGACAAACACAATCTAATCGGTGTTTACAAGTATTTTAAGGGGTCTCTTATCAAGACCTTTGTTGAATTTTTTAATGGAATTCCCCATTAGTATTTAAAGCTGTTTTTAAAGGGGTGACATCGTTTTTAACCTAGAACATTCTATAGTATAATGAGAGAAAAAAAGAACTATAATTTTTTTCTCATAAGCCAAAAAGCAGAAATACATGAGAAAGTATGTGTCATTAAGAACTAAAAAAGAAACAAACAAAAAACCTCTAACAATGACAGGAAATAATAATAATAATAATAATAATAATAATAATAATAATAATCAAATCCACAAGTTCCATGTTTGTTTGAGCCTAAGAGCTGACCATCATCATCATCGGTACTTCCTTATATGTCAAACAGCTTTTCCTTCGAGAAACTCCTCCTTCCCCAAATCCTGTTGAGCAATAGATCCCATGATCCCACCTCTTCTGCGATGGGACGAGGCTCAACGGAGTATCCCCTACTCCCGGATATGGTGATTTATTCAACGGTGAGTGTGCATCTTGAGTGAGATTAATCAGATTTATTTTCAGGGATTGCGATGGATTTCATGGGAGAGGCTGATTTTACTACTTCCTTTTTACTTCTGCTATTGCAGGTTCTAAAGATGGTGTAATCCAAGCTTCCTGTGGCCGTTGCAGCCAGCCTGCTTGAGATGGGAACCAAGTAAGAGGAAAGTGAAGGTGAGAAATGGGAAGAGAGAGACAGAATCTTGCAGTGTTGGATCCGGTGGCTCGGCTACCCTTGGACTAGACTTGTCTTTAGGTTGTGACACAAGCTATGAAGGGACCTGGGTGAAGTGACTGACGGAGAGAGGAGGGTGGAGGGGAATGTGACAGAGATGCTCCTGCTTCCATAGTGTAGGGTTGTCACTGAGCAGTGGCTGTCTGTTAGAGCTGACATTTCCCAGCCCCTTGGCATCTAGATGGGGACATGTGACTTGCTTTTGCAAATGGAATAAGGGTGGGAATGAAGTACGTCACTTTATGTATTTTCTATAAGTAGACAATTGTATTAAACCTTTGAGGCTCCATATGAATCATTCTGTTAATCTTGACTTCGATTTTTCCTGGGTTTATTGAGGTGTAATTGACCTATAACATTGTACAAGTTTAATGGAGTGTGTGTCCCTTTGGGGCCAAGGCAGATAAGAACTGGGTGTGCCTTGTTCTCTTTTGTTGGCTGGATTTAGAGGACTCCAATGGTTTTGAGGACCTGTTTCCTTCGGATCAATAAAAAAGGTAGTAGACCCCTGAATATTTAAGAAATATAAAACTGAACTAGTAAGAAAGAGGCATTTAAAAAAATTAATTGCAGAGCTGAAATGCTGTGTCTTTTTCGAATTTAAAAAAATAATTGAATCTGGTGAATAGTGATGGCACTGAAATGACCTGCCAAGAGTCTCTCTTCACCGATACCACGGTTTACAGCTTCACCTTCTAGGTCCGGAGGCTCTGTTGCTCCGTGGCAAAACCCTTGATGTTGGTCACTTGAGGGTGTCTGCTTCCCACTGGCCCGGCAGCCCCGAGGCCAGCATCTGGAACTCCTGGAAGTGCGGGCCCGTCACTTACTGGGAGACACTTCAGCCAGGACTTTGCATTGGAACCAAAGAGCAAAATGGGTTGGTTGCTGGAGCTGGTAGGCTTAGGCAAATATAGTGGCAATTTGAGTTTTCTGAGTTGTGTACTATGTGATGAACTTCAGATCAGTAACCACACATTGTAAAAGAAAAAAATAGCATGATTTTGCATCAGTATTTGCAAGGAGGATGTCCTTTGAATAGGAGAGTATGGCTGTCATCTATTGTATAGCTGTTTGTGACCACAAACAGGATGTCAGGTTGTGTCCCTCTCAGAGGGCATAAGTTCCATAACTACACTGAACAGCAACCCAGAAAGCTTTCATTACTGTTCATTGAACAGAACCAAATGGCTATTACCCTGAGGTTGAAAGCATGCAGGACAATGCTCATCAGGGCTGAGGGAGCGTGAATTCTTTATCCAATGGCCACCATCAGGCTGGAATCGGTGGAGACCTCCAACAATTTGCACCCAGTCCTTTCTCATGTTTTTTATATGCCCGTGGGCTTACCTCTGTGTGCAATATAATCTGACCTGAGCATTTTCTATGCTTTTAGGGTTCAAAGGATGTGGCTCCTCTTAAAGTTATCATTCCTCGATGTATGATTCTTTTCGTTCTCATGTTTGATTGGATTCCTGCCGCTTCACTCTCTGGTGGGTGATGCTCTTGAACTGAATTTCGCGAGCACTTTTCGTCTAAGAGACAAGACGACAGCCGTCAATGGCTACTGTGCATTAAGAAAGCCGGGATGCGAGGTGCCAGCCCTTGTGCACTGATTTGGAGAAGAATATTTTTTAAAAAAAGGCAAAACACCTTTTCAGTAACAAGGACATCATCAAATAACAAGTTTCTAAAAGTGATTCAGTGCCTAATGAGCGTTCCATGCTTTCAGCTTCACACCACCAGGGAACGGTCCTAGAAAAAGGCGAGCGCGGCAAGCTTTATCCTTGCTTCTAAATCTGGTCTTCTGTCTCTGAGAAGACGATTATTCTTTCAAATTGTTACTAGATAAATGAAACCTTAGCTAGTATCTAGCCGGAGGTAATGCGTTTGAAATTTAAAGTCTCTGTCTTCTAATCTCCTGTGCAGCAGGGAGTTTGGTTTGTGACCTTGGGCAGGTCACTTAACCTCTTCGTGGTGCACAGGCCCTCATCGGCAAAATGCTCATAATCAAGAAAGTGAGGTTTTAATTTTTTAAAACTGGTTGCCTTAGTTAAACAATAACAACAACAGGCTGAAAACTGAGGTTCTAAAAAGTAATAAATTCTTAAGTGTGGAAACGGGGTATATAGACTTAGTTCTTACATTATCATAAAACCAGAGCTGAAATTAGTAATAAAAGTTAAAAACAAAACCAAAGAAAACCCTGTGGCTGCTTGGACATTAAAATTACTCTTTTAACTCAGTAGTGACTGAACTATTTAATCAAAACACAATTACAGCCTGTTGGAAAAGGTAAGCGTTGCACGGAGTGTGATAAAAACAATTCTGAAAACACAAGTCACGACCTCAGACAATTCTATCATCAAATCACCATTTAATAAGTAAGCATTCCACTCACTTGCTAGGAAACTTTAAAAAAATATTAAGTCAAGGAAAAAGGGAATTTGGGGGATAAAAGTTAAAAACAATGAAAACATGAGAAGTGTTATAATTGATTAACCTAAGAGTTGAATCTTTGTGAGTTAAGAAACAAACAAGCGCATGAAGAAGGCAATGGATTAGACAAACCTCTGGCAGTTATACTTTGAAAAGAAGAAAACACACAAAGTTAATACATTTGTGCAATAACGAGTAGTAATGAGGTAATAATGGGTGGTGATGCATCGTAATGAGGAAGTGGCTGTCATCCCAGACCCGGCGGAGATCACAGGCTTACCCGGGACTTCACACCCCCTGCTCGGGGAATAAACATCGATTTCACGTGTCAGGAAAGAAGTCAATATACGAATCAAAACTCTTTCAAATGTGCCAACTCTTTGACCCCCAAATTTGTTTCTAGTAATATAGTTTGATAGATTATTTAGAAGTGAACTCTAAATTATTGTAGAGGTGAACATAAACTGATGTAACAGAGTTTATTGTTGCATTATCCACAAGGACAAATCATTAGACATTTCATTAATGTTCAATAAGAGACATTTAAATACAAGATGGTGTATTTTTTCAGTGAAATATAACGCGACCCTTAAAAGGTTGTAGAATATTTGAAGCATTTATTTCATTTTGGAAAGTGAAAAAGGCAGCCTTCAGAATCTCAGCCCAGGCTCTTTGGGTGAATGACATGATTTCATTCATCTGTGTCAAGCCGGCAACGGCGAAGACACTTGGCACAGGTCTGCCCCCCTCCACGCAGGGCTATGCTGAGGGCGAGTTGTGCGTAAAGCGGCTGCTCCCAGCCTGGCACGCAGACATCACCCACCTGATGTTACTCCCTTTTTTGTCGACTCCCAGTGTGTGTTCAGGAGAGCTACGGTTTTACTCTAGTACACACCGGCATTTTTGTGTCAGTACACAGCGAGGGAAGACTAGTCTCTGAGGCGGTGACGAAATGGCAATGTGACCTTGTGATTGTGAGTGTGTGTGTGTGTGTGTGTGTGTGAGCCTCTTACCTACTGCTCTCTCTCAACAGGAGCTGGGCACTGACGTCTTGCTGATCATCAGAGACGAGCAGCCGCGTGAAAACCAGAGACCATTCTGAGGTTCTGGCCTGCATTCCCTGCTCAGTCTGGTCAGGAGCCAAGCTCTCCCCGGTTCAGCTCTACGCACGACCCTGGTCGAGACCTACAGTGTGCATTCAGCAAGGGAACCCCCGGGACACTCTGCTGAGAGCTGGCAGTGTCCATTGGAGGACAGAACGGCCTCTAGGATTGTGTTCATTGAAATCGGTGTATTTTACGGCAGCTTTTACAAAATTATTTAGGTATAAAGTCTGCAACCATTCGAGTTGATGTTATGTTTATAATCTAGTATGTCGAGTTGTGACTGGACTTAGTTTAGCTGGAAGGAATAGTTTCACTGGAATATTCAGAATAGGAGCCTGCTCCCGACACTCTTTTTTTGTGTGTGGTTTTTTGCCTTGGCGTGGTCAAAGCAGTGGAGTCCCATTATGTACTATACGTCCAGCTGAGGTCCCAAGGGGAAGCTCTGGCAAGTCTTCGCAGGGTAAATTAACATTAATGACCATCATTTATTCTTGCATCAGACCTGCACAAAATACCGTCTTTGTCAAGCAAGATGCAATGACGTGCCTAGGTTTCTCTTCCCCTACGACTGTGACTTTTAAAGCCGTCTTTGAAAGGACCTGGGAGAACAAGCCCCTCCGGTGCGTGATCGTGTGGCCTCCCGGGTAGGACATCTTTTCCCTTCTGTCTTCAATCTTTCTCAGAATCCCAAGCACTATTTTGGATCTATTTCAACCTTTCACTTATCCTTCTATTTTGCATCTACAGGGTATATTTTTATTCCTAACTCGTCTGCTGTTACTTCGTCCCAGTATTGAATAAGACACAGTTGTTCTACCGAAGGACTTTTGGAGTGGACAGTTTTTCTGGTAGCACATGCACAGGCTTACTTCCTGTCTCCGAATTGGGAAATCATCTGGTGTCAACCTATTAGAAGAGTGTCAGGGATCTGGTTTATGAACGCACCGTCGGGTCAGGCTGCAGGGCCCGCGGGCGGACGCGACCTCCTTATGCTGTACAATGACGACGTCGGCCATGCGAGAAGCAGAGTTCCAAAGACGCCCGAACACTTTCCTGATCCCCTAAAACAATCTGACAAAAAAAAAAAACAAAACAAAAAACCAAAACAACACTTCAATGATTTAAGTGTAAATAGATTAGACACATACGGATTCAATTTCCCACCGAGTACACATGACTTGTTAAAATCCGGGGGAAAGAGCTTAGGGCAAAATGTGTTTTTGGTTTAGAAAAACCCAAACACTGGAAAATAACAATCGGAACATTTGTCTGGCCCCCGCACCACCGGGTCAGCTTCTCCCTCACTGTCAGTTCGCAGCGCGTTCCAGGAGAGCAGACCGGCCTCAGCTGTTCCTGTCTAGTGTGATAAAATGCTCCCGAAAAAGGGGGGCCTCTTCCAAAAAAATCTTTGAGGAAAAGCTTATCAAGGCTCCCAAACGGTTTCTAACACACGAGGGCATCACGGACTTTGTCCAATAAAACCGCAATATCTTTTCTCTGACAATGAGGCTCACTTTTGCTCCCATTTGGGGGCTTTTTTTTTTGTTTTTTGTTTTTGCTTACTTTGTATCATTGGTCAGTATGTGCAGGTCCTTGAGCAAACTTTTCTTAACAACGGTAGCAAATTATTTTAACATATGCATAGCTTTTCAAAGACTGAGCAAACTCTGAAAATAAAAGTACTTTGAAATGCAATGTCATATTGTTTGAGCTCCTTTAAGTCCTTCAGGACCGCTAAGCCCGACCCATTGCTCAGAAGTGCCTTCTGAGTTCTTGTTCAGAGGGAGCAAGTGGCGCTGACTTGTGAGAGGGGACGATTGTGCAGCTGGTGGGGACGGTGGGTGTTGAAGACTTGTCTGCCAGACAGAGAGGTGATTCCATTACACCCAACACTGTGTGTGTGTGTGTGTGTGTGTGTTGACCGTGAGCATTGCCACAGGTAAATAAAATCAGTTGATAATCCAAACTATAGCCCTGGCTGGTGTGGCTCAGTGGATTGAGTACCGGCCTGTGAACTGAAAGGTCACTGGTTTGACTCCCAGTCAGAGCACATGCCTGGGTTGCGGGCCAGGTCCCTGGCTGGTGCTGTGTGAGAGACAGCCAACTGATGTTCCTCTCCCTCTTTTCCTCCTTCCCTTCCCCCCTCTCTGAAAATAAATAAATCAAATCTTAAAAAAAATCCAAACTATATACTAGTCAAAAATACAGCATCCTCATATAATACATTGTTTTATCAGCACTGCTCACCAGGAAGTTCATCATGACGTGGCAGCTCTGAGCATCTACAAAGCACCGCGCATTTTATCGCAAGCGCCACTCCTCTCCACTGAACTGCTTCCATGTAGATATTTTAGCCCCATTCTCTGGATGAAAAGACTGAGACTCAGTCTATAAATAACTTGACAAAGGTCACATACTTGTAAGATAATACTCGAATCCAGATCTGGGTGGTCACAAATCCATGGTTCCCTTTAGCCTCCTTAGCCCTTTGGTTAAGACGGTTTGGAGGGCCTGTCGGGTAGCCCAATTGTCCAGATACACCCAGGTTGCGGGTTCAGTCCCCAGTCACAGCATTACAGGAATCAACCAATGAACATATAAAGACGTGGAACAACAAATCAGTGTCCCTCTTTCAAATCAATAAATAAAAGATTTTAAAAAGATCAGGAGGAACGGTATGACCACGATAGTGCTAAGAACAGTAAAATAGCAGCTAACAGTTATTTTGATATGAGAAGGTATTATGGTATGAAAAACAACATTTTAAGTCTCTTAAGAAATAGCCTTTAGAGCAACCACATTTATTGAGTGCTTATAATGTGACAGACTGTTTTAACCTTTAGTGGGTTCAACATTATGAATGCTTTATGTGCATCAGCTACTTCGATTCTCACAGAAATACAATCCTATGTCTTAGAAAAGAAAACTAACTGGTTTACTTTCCCAGTTAGCAAGTGGCAGAGCCAGGATTCAAAGGCAGGGAGGATGGTCTGGGATCTCAGGCTCACACCCTGTGTGTCTCACTGTCTCTCCTCAGCGAGCTGCTGGGGAAGGAAGAGGCTAACACCTGAAGATCTGGCTAAACTGAAATTCCAGGAAGAGGTGATATTGGCAAAGACATGCGTCTTCCTCCGAGTTGAGGGATATAAAAGGATTGGAGGTGGACTGGTTTCACCGGCACCCTCTGCAAGGTCTGAGGGGAGGGGAAACAGCGGTCTTTCCCAGTGGCTCAGTCTTAAGAGAGAGCAAATGTCTTGTCCCTAGACTCTCACCACGGCACCTCTTGTATTTAATTGACTCAAATGTCTTTGGTCCAGGGAATTCCCCTTGATCAGCTTCATCCTGGCATCTTAGACAACTGATGGCAAGAGTCATGGACTTGTCCCCAGACCAGCCAGGTCTGCTCCTGGTTCTGGGGGTGGGCAGCTTCTGAGAGGCCTGCGAGCTCTGGGAAGGGAGGTGGATACCAGCCCAAAGCGAGGGTTCCTGAGGCAGGAGAATGAGGTGACCTGGATGTGGGGCAGAGTATATTCTGAGCCTCGCGGGTGGCTGGGGAGGGGAGGGCAAACTGAGAGAAGCCTGCGGCTTAGCAGCTTCCTAGACTGCTGAATCCCTCCAGGGGCGGACAGGCGTGAGGAGCTGTGCAACGCCAGGCACTGCTGCGATCTCGTGGAGCGAGTCCATGAGCTGGGTCCTGCTCTCGGCGAAGGCTGAAAAGAGTTGTTTTGAGCTGTGATACTGGCAGTGGGATTTGTTAGAAAGGGATCTGGACGAGTTGTTTTTGCATAGTCACGTGCATTCTAACAGCAACCACTAGAGGGCTCCTGAGGACACCTTTGCGAGCTGCAGCTTAGAGCCCCGGGAGCCTATGGGAGGGCCAGCAGTCGCCGGCAACCTTGCAGGTGCGGCCACGGAGACAGAAAAGCAGGTGAGTCCCTACAGTGTATGTATTCACCACCCGTGAGGATGACGCTGGGAGCAGTCAAAGCTGTGCCGTCCAACATGCATAGCCACGAGCCTCACGTGGTTATTGAGCCCTTGAAATGTGACTCCTTCTAAAGGAAATGCGCTCCAATTGCAAAATACAAATTGACTCTATATGAGTGAAAAGAATCATTTATATTGATTATATATTGAAATGATAGTATCTTGAACATTATGGGTTAAATAAGATTGAAATGAATACCACCTGTTTCGTATTTCTTATTTAAAAATAAAGAAAATTGCATACGTTTGTGCTCACATTATAAATCTCTTGGACATGCTGAGCTCAGCCTTTAGCTAAGGAGAGTGACCAGGTGGGGGCTGCCGGGCAGGGCAAGAGTCAGACTCACTGAAGAGCTTGGGAGGAGGTTTGAGCCAATTTGTAGACCCTTCTCTTATGTTTCCATCCTGGACTAAGGAGATTTCATGGCAGGAGCTTCCTGAGAGTGTGATGATGATAATAATTCTGAAAACAACAACTTTCCCTTAAGGACATGGCCCAGCCTCTACCAGGTGCCACGTGCATTTCTCTAGGTACCGCTGAAGAGCGGCCACCTAAGCAGGATGCGCACATCGCCACCATCCTTTTTGGTTTCCCATCTCCACAGCTCCCTTGCCTCATACCCAAAGCCTCATGCCTGATACACCTGTCAAAATGGAACCATTAAAAAACCCTGTTTCAGATTAAACTCAACACCCAGCATATCAAGTGTATCCCACGGTTGCCCCAGCGCTTCTGTGTGAATCAGAACAGATGACTAATGTCAAACCTGGGTACAGGGGGAAAAAAACAACTGCTGTACAGATGCATTTATCTTTTTTTTTTCTGGAATAGAAGTGCTCAACCCCTGAACACTTGGAGACTGGGGAAGTGAGCTTTCATGAAATACTGCTGCTTGTGTGACCTGTCCCCGTAGAGGTGAACGCATCTGACCTTCTGTTAACAGCGCCTGTCACTGCTTGGCACCTGTCAGGCAGATAAGTGTGCTGTGCGCCACCTCCTTTTTCGTAGCACTCAGTGGAAATCTTCCAGCTCCTTCCTCTTTCAGAAAGAAGTTCATTGCTTTCCAATACTTTTTATGTAACTGAAGACAGATAACTAATATAAACTGTTAGAACAGAGGCTTCCCGAAAGTCTTGGCCATGGCCAAGGTGAAAGGTCAAAGCAACCAGAAATGAAAGCAATCATGGGAAATGATGAGTAAAATGGAGGCTCTTCATTCTAACTCCTAGGACATCGAGGTGAGCGTTTGTTAGACTCTCAAAGTGGCAGAAGCTGTGAGCGTTTGTGTCCCGGTTTCTGCTTTGCTTCCTTGGGTCACTGAGTCGTATCTCTCTCTCACCTCAGTGCCTGACCTCCACAAGAGTGTCTGCTTCTGACCGCAGACGCTCTGCCTGGGCCACTCAAGGGCATGTTTTCCCTGCTAACCCTCTCCGCGGTGAGAAACCAGGCGTCTCTGCCTGCCCACAAGAGATCAGGAAGCTTTTAACTCCGTAATTATCACTGGTGATGAAAATGTAAATATCTATTTCACATTAAGAAAGGTGGGGCTGGCCCTTGACAATGAATGAGTTTCATTCTAGGACACATACAACAGAACTGGGTGCATCTTTCAGCGGAAGCTTCAAGGGGTGACTTTAAAAAAGACCCATAACTTTTTTTTGTTTTTTGCGTTCAATCCCTTGAACTCCCCCCAATATAGGGGGCGTAAATGGTGACAGCTGTTGACTTGGGGTGGCGAACACACAACACAGTGTACAGATGAGTGTAGTAGAATCGTGCACCTGAAACCTGTGTAATTTTGTTAACCAGTGTCACCCCACTAAATTCAATTTAAAAAGAGAAAAAGAAAACCACAATGAGATATCAAACAAAATGTTTTCCATACATAGTCCCCACTACTACCACTCTATAGGGAGTAACCCTCATTTGAATATGCTAATTCCAACACACCTGACAAAGCTCAGCCCCATTACTGATGCAAGTCAATTCTGTTCAATAGCAGTGCATTCCTTTGGCCTGAACTCTTATTTTATTTCTTTCAAAACAAAAGTAAAGCTTATTTTGCCTTTTGTTTGAGATTGTTCAGACGACCTTGCACACCTACTGAAGTGATGGCGCACCTTATTTTGCCCCCGCCGTTCAACCCCAATGCAACTCATGGAAACACCGTGAGCTTACAAACTCAAAGGGCTAAGGTGGCTTAATTCAAAGAGCGAAGGTTAACATATAAAATATGGCTTTTGATCTTGTTCCAATAGTAAATATTCTCTTTTTGGTTAATATTCAGTGTTTACTCCGCCCTAGATCCTGTAGTAGAAACTGTGAGAGATGCAAGGGTCAAAGGGTCAAAACAGGATGGCTGCCTTCAGGACGCAGCTATGGCAGGGGAAGAAGTAAACTGTTACACAGGGAACTGAGAAGCTCCCTAATGGGTAAGCCCCCAGGGAGGACACAAATCTGTAGTCATTTAAAATGATGGCCCCACTATTTCAACTTTTAATGTGGAAGCCATATTTACGACTAATTAAAAAGCTTCTAAAAAATTGTAATTACTTAAGACAAAACTCAAGCACAGGTCTTGCTCTGAGCTATCTGTTTCTTTTGTGCCCTGGGCTGGGGCGGGGTTGTCCAAGCCACAGGTGCTGTGAGGGGGTAGCTGTGGAGGACAGGGGGTGTCGGGGGTGGTGGGGGAGGGACCGGAAGTTGAGAGTGGAGATGGCTGGGGAGAACCAGCAGGCGTGCTGAGCAGGGAGAGGAATGGCGGGAAGGTAGTGTGTGTAAGATGGAAGTTTTGGCTTTGTTGGAGGCACAGGTGAGGCCATTAAGAAGGACACAGCGTGTGACACAATGCAGGGTGCTGCTCCCGGTGCGGTGGTTTGGGGCCAGCTGCAGAACAAGAGCACAGTGAAGCTTTTGGTCAAACCACTTCAAGCTGCCCTCCTGTTGAGAGCTCAGTGTTCTGGAGTGGGTGTGTGACCCCTTCACTTTTTATCTCCACATTGTACATTTCCATGGGGACTTAAAATTTTAATAAGTGGGCACATCTTTCTTCATTTAAAGACCCTGTTCTCACATCTGTGATTCTAACTCCTAAGAGTCATCTGATATCTTTGTATTGGGTTTTATTTTTACACTTAGGCAAAAAAAATTCCCTGCTTTTAAGACCATTTTATTTATTATCATGCATAGAGTGATTTATTTTAAAATCCTGGCATCTTTCAAGTAAAAAGCCCAAAGACCTGATATATAGTTAATAAGAATGGCAGTTTGGGTTCTTGTTAATATTATCACTGATAGTACTGTTGGAAATGTGGAATCTGAGAAGGGAGATAGCTACCAAAAAGAGCTCCTGGTGGCTAACTGGGTGCAAATTAAAATGCACACACACACACACCAAAAAAACAAACAAACAAAAAAAAAAAAACAGAGCCGAGCAGCCATTTCTACTTGTAAGCTGCAGGCTGCACTTCTGGGAGAAGCCCACACTAAGCTGCCTGTCTCCACAGTGCTTCTGCCTGCTAAGCCAGTCCTTATAAAGGAGTTCCTGGCATCCTATTTCAACCAATAGGACCGAGGCTTTCCTTTTCCAATCAGAGCTGTGCAGCTTTATCCTCTTCACCAATCGATGAGAATGGCTCCATTTGGAGCAACCTGGATGGTATTTTTTGGACCAATCAAACTGTAAGGATTTGGAGTCCTTATTTGTGTGAAGACAGACCAGTCATGATCCAGGGGCAAGGGTTTCTATCTGTATAAGTCAGCTCCCTTCCGGCTTGGAGAGTGCACATTCCTCTTTCCACCAAAGACATGTCCCTGCATCTCCCGGGCTGGAGCAGGTCCACAGAAGACCCTCCTGCTGGGGCGGAGGAGTGAAGCCAAGTGGAGCCAGCCAGAGAGCCTGCAGCTGTGCAGCCGGGGGGGCTGCTTCGCAGCTGTGCTGCTCTCACAGCCTGTGCTGGGTCACAGTTGAGCTCTGTGCACTGAATAAAGCCTCCTTCTTCCCCACACTCTGAATAGGGGATTCCTTTGGCACTGAATCGGCACCAACAGCCACTGGTTGGGGGTAACAATATGGCGGTGCTTAAAAGCACTGAGGGGATGGGAAGGTCCAACCATGGGCGTCCTTTTGCTTCAGCAGAGAGACAGTCTCGAGGTCTTAAAAGGGGAACTGGGATATTTTAGGTATAGGGGTTCCCCTTTCAAAATACAAAGTTTTGCTTTTGACCACAGTGGAAATTTCATACAATGAATAAAAATTAAAAACCACGAATACATCTGAAAATCCAATTTACCAAATTCTACTGACTGACAAATTATAGACTGCGTGGGTTCCTGTGTCAAACGTTAATGGAATATGGAAAGCAAAGGCTGTGTCCCATTGGCTGGCGACCGGCCTTTGCCAGGGAAGGCAGCACAGTAAACAGGAAGTCATCTCCGTGGCAACAGGCCATCCGACTTAACTTTTTAACACTTACAGAGGTAATTACTTTAGTTTTTATTTCCATTTTTATAATTTTCACAGTTTATAATAGCAGTGGAGACCTTTGGGTCAGGGATTTTCTGGCTGCTAATAACAGGCTGATTTAAGGCCACCAATGCTTGAACATTGTCCAATTTTTTTTTAAATGAAGAGAGCTGTGATTTTCTTTTCCTTCCTGAAGACTGTAGCATAAATAAATGACAGAATTTTATGTTCAGACACATGGTATTTTGATTTCCTGCAGATGATAACATCAGGGAGGAGACTGAGAACCGCTGGTGGGGGATATGGGTTGTGGGGGGAGCTTGGGTGGATCTCTCTTGGATGACATGTTGGGAGATAACTCAGGGGACTGAGAGAGAAGACTGGACCGAGGAGCGCAGGGAAGAACTGGCAACGTGAAGATGGACAGCCCCAGGGAGCAGGGGATGTTCTTTTGGAGGCAGCGTGCCGTCTAAAGTTCCTGAGTTCAGTCGGCTCAGCACAGGAGTTGAGGCCCCGGGCAGCTTCCCCGCCTCGGCCCACCCGGGAAGATTTGTCTTCCCCCGGGAAGGAACCTCAGTGAACTGCGCACAAGAAAGTCTCCAGGCATGGGTTGTCTTGGGACAAGATGGGAAGATTGGGTAAAGCCATTACCTTAGGCAATAAAACATCACCTTAGGTAGCCAGCCACTCCCTGCAGGAGAGGCAGAGCCCAGACTAAGGGCCCACTTCAGCAGTTTCTAACCTGGATCTAAAGGCCCCACCGGCCCCCACTCCTGCTCTCCGAAGGAAAAGGGGAAAGGACAGAAGCACTCAGTGGCAGTCAGCTCTTCCTGCCCGCACACGGTCTTGTCACCATTCACGTGCGTGCATCAAAGTTGACAAAGGATCCGGATAAAAATCACTCACAGCAGCACCTTTTGCAGCTGGAGCCCTGGAGAGACGAGTGAAAAGAGAAACGAGGGGGCCAGGCCCTGCCACCCGCCCAATCTGCTCCCAGTCCCAAAATCGAACCCCTACAGGCTCCAGAATGAGGAGAGGCACTCGTCAGGAGGAAGGGAAGGCGGGTGCCCGAGGGTGGGGAGGAATCCCGCAGAAAGTGGAGATGCCCGAGTCCAGGCTCGGAGACCCAGAGTCCCAGAGACGCCAGCAAAGCGCATTCTTCCTTGATAAATACTGGTATTATGACGGCCGTACAGTCTGAAATGAAATTATTTTCAAGGTTTCTCATTAAAAACCCATCCATTTTACATGTTTTCTTTTTCTTTTCTTTTAAAAATTAAATGGATGGGGGGTAACACTGATGAACAACATTATATAAATGTCAGGTGTAGAACGTGATAATCTAACCTCTGTGGACACAGGTTTTTGAGATCTATTATTAGCACGCAGGCCCCACCCCTGTAGAAAACGGCATGGACTGTCTCAGAGCAGGGACAGGGACTCCCCTTGGAGCCTCCGAGAGGCTTCCTCTCCGTCTCCTCTGGCAGGGGCTTTGTGACCGTCACACTCATCAGCCGCATTGACACATGGGTAAGGGGCCACTGAAGGTCGTTCTTTCTTTCTCTTCCAGTCTCTCATCGCAGATTTTACTCCCTTAAAGTCTGAGATGACGGGAGCTGCCCCTGCCTGGAGCCCCAAACCTGGCCATCTGGACTTTGAAGATGGCGTTGCTCCCGGGAGCCCGAATTCTTCTCCCCAGGTTTGGGCTTCTCTGATTTAGGATTCCGTCTTTTTTCTTCTATTTCCTCAAAGCCAGGGGCAGCTTGTGAAGTGAGTGTCCAAACTCCCTCTAAACGTTTCTTATCCAAACTATCCAATGAGAACATCATTAGATTTTATCTTGCCTTTATACTTCCAGCATCTTTAGAGCAGTTTTATAATATTATGCGTTGTCACTCAAGTCCTGCCTAAATTACCCTAAATATTAATAAAGAAATCCTTCATAGATTTGGGGAAACTGGAGAGGAATAGCAGCGTTATCCAGCATTATCCTTCCGCCTGCCGGGCACTGTGCCAGGAACACAGGTACTTCCGCAGCCCACACAGGCCTGGGTGTGGCAGAGCGAGCGTGGGGCTCTCTGGCTGACTCGCAAAGCAGTCTTTGTGTTCGAACGCTGTTTGTGACCAGGCTGAGAGAAGCCTCCTGACAACATCCCACCAAGAGTGTCCCTCAGTTTTCAGGTTATGCTGGGACCTCGGCGAGCCGCTAAGAGCTGCCCTGTCCTATGCTCTGATGCCAAGGGCAGATGCTTCCTTCTTGTCTGCACTGCCTGGCAGGACCAAGTTCATTACTGTGGCCTCCTGGCAGGGACAACATTTCTCCTTTTTCTGCTTGTGGATCTGGTTGATTTTCATCAATGAGATGGAAAGCTCAGTGAGAATAGGAGCCCCACCTGCCTTGTGTTCTGACATCATCTGGGTGCTGGGCACACGGCAGGCACTGAGTATTTCTGAATGACCAGAGTGACTCCAGCTGCAGCCTGCCCTGGTCCCAGGGACTCCATTGGCTTCCCTTTCCTGGGGCAGCTTCCTAGTCACACTGCTGCCGCCTTTCTGAGAAGATTCATTCCCTAACACCGAACAGGATGATCAAATACGCATTCTCTCTCTCTCTCTCTCTCTCTCTTTCTCCCTTTCTCCCTCTCTTTGTCTTTTGTGATATGCTACCAACCCTATATAACTTCTGCAAAGTCACCACCATCATTCCAGAATACCTCCTTTAAATCATTGGTGAATCTGCCCTCTTTTAATTTCTTAACTAAAGATATTCCAACATGCCTTTGCCTTGTCACAGGTGTCCCATGTGCCTTGCCACGGAAAGCCACTGAGATTGAAGTACAGTGGGATGCAGATGAGGCTTCCTGGTCTCTCTTAGCAAATGGTCCCTCTGGTAACAGACCCCCGGCTCCCTCTCCTTGTGTCCTGTATGCCTTTAATAGGCCCCGGACATCGCGGGAGCAAGCAACAAGCTCAAAATGGTTTCTCTGGTTTGATGTCAGTGGATATGGATGGATTTGGTCCCCCCTTAGCTTGGAGCCTCATTTTCCATTCTCTGATGCCAGATCCTTTCAGTTTTCCAAGAGATAGACACTGGGCACTTCCTGAACTTGTTTGGCATAGATGGGGGAGTGTTCGTGGAGGATGCGGGGTCTAGACCGAATACAGGAGGAGGAGTGGGTTTAGCTGTGGTACAACCAGGGTAGGCACCACCAAGGGAGCCATCAGAGCGGATAGCACAGGACACGGTCGCTCGCTGGGAGAGGGTCACGGGGCTTGTAATAGGTGCTCATTGCAGAAGACACTAAAGACATTACAAGGGAGTCAGAATCCCAAATGTGAGAAGTGGCCCAGAGGGCAGAGCACGTAACCAGGGTTCAGACGGAAGTTGGGTCTACCAGGAAAGGCCCCGAGGGTTTCCTGAGGGGTTTGCTGTTGACTCAGTTCACCTGAATTGACCTGGATCCTCAGAGTTACTCCCTTCCCAGAGAACCTTGAAGGTTCTGCTGAATCTTATGGGAGGCAAGATACAGCAAAAACATCGGAAAGACCTTAAGCAGGGCACATCTTTGGAAGGGGGGTGGAGGAAATGACCTATCAAGGGAAAAGATCGCACCTTGACATACAGCTGGGTCTTGGGGATTAGGAGGAGGGTCTGGATTAGACATGGTGACCAGTGGGGATTTTTTGGTGCATACAACATGCACTTATTAGATACCTATGGTGAGCCAAACACTGAACAGAGGAAAGGTCTGAAGGAATGATTAAGGAAGCTGAATAAACAGTAGGCTGGAGGAGGGGAGGGAGGGAGGTGGGGACAGGGGTAGATTTAGGGAGACAGAGAGCCTAAACATCTCTCAGGCTCTAATCAGACCGCAGCAGGAATCGGGTCTATGCATTCCCTTCACATCGCCAGGTGCCGCGTCATAATGAATGTTTTATGGTCCCTTTTGCAACTACTGAACTCTCCCAAAGTAACCTGGAAGTAGCTACAGGCTGAGCAGGGTTGTGTTCTCGTGAAATTGTAATTACAAAACAAGGGAGGCCCATTTGGCTTGCAGGTCATAGATGGCTGACCCTTGGTCTAGAAGGGAAGTCCCTAGGTGTGTCATTGTAGTGAGCACGCCAATCGTTTGGAAAGAAGAGGAGTGGTAAGAGAACAGAGGATAAGGAGCTCTAAATTGTCAAGTAGTCTGGAACTGAAGTTGAGGTATTCAAGCTGAAATCCAAAGGTTGAATAATGAATTAGCCAAGTTGAATGGTTATTGGGAAGTTGGAGGAGCAGAGAATATTCCAAGGAGAGGGACAGGCAAGGACGTAGGCATGAGACAGAGGGGACATCAGAGACATCTGGTATGGCTGGAAGGAAGAATGAAAGAAGGAAACGGTGAGAGACGAGACTGCAGATGTGTGCACGGACCTGACTGGGGGCGCTTGGCAAGGCACGCTGAGAAGGCTGGACTCTGCCTACATAAGACAATGGGAAGCTCTTACCAGGTTTTACATCAGAGCGGCATGGCCACATTTGTGAGTTTGAAAGCTTCCTCCGCCGCAGGACGGAGTCCAGGTAGAAGTTATCAAACTGGTAGCCAGTTAAAAAGCCGAGTCCCAGGCCACACAGGAAACAGTGGTGGCGTGAGGACTGTGGTGGTGGAAGTGTTGGGAATCGGGGTTGAACTTTACAACTTGCAAGGGGGTGTCCCCGCGTAAGCGGCACGCTTAAATATTGCCTCTGTGGTTGGAGTGGGTGGCTCCTACCTAGCTCAGAGCCTCATTGCTGCTGTTTGCTTTCTGGACATGGGTAGAAACTTTGGTGAGAGAAGACACAATTAAGAAGGGCAGGACATAGCTGTGAGAAGGGAAGTAGAGGAGCAGAATTAAAAGGCGACTTGAGCCGAATTGGAAAATCTCCTCCAGCTTCTCTTTCTAGCACAGGAGCTTGTTCACCAGAAATAGAGGCTCTGGGGAGTTAGGTGCATGTTGGGTAATGAAGGATCTTGTTCACACACAGTTGAACCTGTGCTGGTGTTGACGAAGGGCTTCCCTGCATCTATGACTTCTCAGTACTTTGATGGACTTCCTCTGAATATGGCAGGCAAGAGTGTACCCACCGTTGCTCAAAAGTTTCAGCTGAACTGATGTGGCATCTTGGAATGTCTAACGGGTGCTACAGGGGTGGGCAAAGCACAGAGTTAATTCTTGTATGATTATTTATTAATTATTGCAGTATTTATTTGTAGGTTTGCCTGCTTTTGCCCACCCTTGTATAACCTTGTTGCTAAGCTCTCTCAAAGATAGCTTCAAAGAGATAAAGAGAATCAGCTGTCATCTCAAAATATTTTAAAGGTCTTTGAAAGGCATAGGTGATTTCAAAAAGTTGGGAAAGTTTAGTGCTAGGCAAAGCTCAATGCCAAACCATTACTCCCATTTCCACTAAGTGTTAAGTTGGGTTTTATCATGATCATCAGTCAGGCAAGATTCATGGGTCAGGGGGAAAAAACCAACAAATCTCTTTGCCTATGCAAAAAAAAATTTTTGAGGATCACTTTATTTGGGAAATAACAGTAAGTACTGTTGCTATGAGAGTGAATATGTATTTAAAACAGTTTACAAAGATTCCTGTTGAAAGTATCTCACACATCAAGCATCCTGTGCGGGTAGAGACAGAAGAAGAAAGTAAAAACCAATGAGTGTCTCTCTCAGGAGAAATAATTCAACCTCAAGGGCGAGAGCTAAGGTGAACCATGCCAGTCTGCCTCTTCACACAGCACCTCCTTCCCTGCAGCCATTGTCCCTGTACTTTCAAGTTGACAGGAAACTGTCAGCAAGATCCATGGACCACTGAGTACACTAAGAACGTCAAGGCCAAGGGCCATGACCACCTCACAAGCTAACATCACCATCTACACTGGCAAAGTGAAGTGAATAGGGCGGAAACCAACCCAGTGCTGGCTCCCTCCAAACCTGCTCTCAAGGAGGGAGCCTTCTCTCACCCCAACGCAGCCCCCCTGTGTTTCTTCACTGGGCTGGCTGATTTTAGGTTTAAGTACTCAGCAGAAACAACTGCCTACTTGTCAGTTTTATTTATCTTTTAAACAACTCAAGTGATGCTGTTTTGTGCAGCTGGGTGGGAGCCACATGGAGAATGCTGAGCCCCCTAAAAGTCTGGAGCCGGCGAAGCGCCTTTTTTCCGCCGGGAAGATGGAGACCCACCCGCAGGCACAGCCCCCTCCCTACACGCCTCTGTGTCCTTCACAACACTGTGATTTCAGGGCCCAGTAAACGCCTGCTGAGAAACACACAGTGTGGTTCGCGGTCCTCCCATTGCCCAAGGGCCGTGGCTCTGAGAACACGCTCCCCCACGAACCCACTCCGTAGAGCAGCTTCTGGTTTGGGTTCGGTTCTGTTCGGGACAGTCGCACTGCCTCAGAAAGTGGAAGCTCGTTAGAAATCCACCCGTAACACTGGTTTCAGGCAGATTCCTTGCACTGGCTTGCAGCTGTGACTGTCACTCTGCCACAGGGAAAGTGTCAGCGGGACCAAGAATAGTAGCAGTCTGTCAGCTCGCTGTTTCTGACGTTCTCGTCTAAAATGTTAATTAAGAAGTTGCTATGCACAGAAAGAAAATAAAAGTCAAGAAAAGTAGCAAAGACAAAAGGTGAAATTATGGTAGTATGAAAATACGAAACCTGTTTTTTTTCTTGTGTTGCACAGAAGCTCCATTGTACTTATGGCAACTGTAAATTTGTGGTAAATAGCAAACAAATACACAGCGATGCCTACCAAATGAGAGGAAAATGTAGTGCATGGGTTTTGATTCTGTTTAAAATCTGTTAACAGCGTTAGTTAGTGACATGGAGTCTGTTTTGATGAATCCACTCCTAACTGTAATGGCCTTCCTTTCTCACACTGGTTCAAGTTTGCCCTGTTCTGCATTTCACAGTAGAGGGGCCTCCTCAGCAATACTTCCACAAGTCAGCACCTCAGGTGAACCCCCGAGATCTTAATTTTTTTAAATTAACTTTTTGAATGAAGATGTGATTAGGTGATTTTCACTGTTAATCAGTATGGTGGGACACATATAAATACTTTTATGATAATGTCCGCATTTAAAATCTGAAGACTATTATTTCTAAGCCTAGTTTAATAAAAATTCCTGTTTATTTAAGGGTCATATGGTGGTTATAGTTTATATTTTAGGTAAATTCTCTCCAGCATAATGAAGCTCCCAGAAGTATTTGAAAATGTCCTTATTTATTGAGCAAACAATGGTCTCACGTAGAAGACCGGAGCTCTCTCTGACCTGGAGGAAGATACTGTCTGAAATAGCAAAGCCTGAATGGAATTAAAGCTCGGCCTTCAACCTTTGCTGAAAGGATGGAATTTCAATTATCTTAAGAATGTGTCAGAAAACAGAATTGAGTACAAGATAAATAGAGGTAGAGAGAAAGGAAATTATACTGAATCAGAGACAGTCAACGAATCGCTAGTACTTGTTGACCAATTATTACAGATGGGTGCTATAAAACATTAAAATGTAAAGGTTTAAAAAATAAAGGTTAAAAATGGTCTACGTATTCTCAAAATCTAGTTGCAGATCTAGGAGTAATACAGTGAAATAAGAACAACCCGTTCAAGAGAACCCTCAGTTATGTCTCACGCGTTGTAGGGTTGGAGAAACCCAGAAGAGGCCCGGTGGACAAAGACTTCATGAGACAGGGGAAGGGTCGCAGAGGAGTGAAATGTGAAGTGGGGGTTTCGGAGGACGTGGGTAGCAATAGAAGAAGTGGTGGGTTTTGCTTGCTTTGCAGGGAGGCAGCCTTTGGAAAAGAAGAGCAGTGAGGACAATGTATTCTGGGAATGTGGAAGTGGAAGAGGAAGAGGCTGGTTTCATCTGACCACTGAAAGAGTAAAGCTACAAGAGACGGTGGAGACATAGAGCAGAGGCCTGAGCAGTCGTTTCGTGAATTGTGTAAATGTCTGACCGCTGGGCTGTACACCTGAAACTAACATAATATCGAATGCCAATGGCAATTAAAAATTAAGAAAATTTTTAATTAAATTTTTCTTTTTTATGTGTAGCCTGTTCTATATGCAGAATAAGGGAACAACGTTTAGGACGTTCCATCCAGTGATGGAACTCAGAATGGATGGGTAGATGCGCTGGGGCTTCCAGGGTGGGAAGGCCACTGAATCAGAGCCACCTGGAGCCACCTGTGGGGGAGCCACCTGTGCCCTAACTGCCTGGACCCGAGCGGAGAGATTGGTTCATCCGCTCAGGTCAGGCCGTGGGCGCATGCATCGTCTTGGCACATTTGGTCTAGGAAAGCACAGATAAGCAATCTTGCAAGTGTCCTTTTCCTGGTCTCCACCCCCAAACCACCATCGAGTACTGGCTACCCTCTCCTCGGCTGCACCTCGACAAATGGACGTCTACTTGGGCATAAACCTCTCCTCTGTAGGCTGAGCACGACTCAGCGCAGGAGGATGGTGACGGGGGCCTGCGGCCGTCTCGCCTCCCCCATGTCTGCGCAGGAGTCTCCGTCCCTCTCCCTCTCTCTCCCTCCCCAAGACCCAGTGTGAGGGCAGAAGCAGCTGCTTTTATTGATATTAATATCAGCTCCTTTGAAGAGATCACAGTGCTTTTGAGTAGGTTGACTATGGATTTTGGGGGGTGCTACTCTTGTCTCAAACATACGGTGGTAAAACTTTTTCATTGTGCACGCCTACCAATAAAATACGACTTGAGCACCCTCCTCGATATAGGTATGTCTATTTATAATTCTGCATTTTATTAGGTGAATAGTCATATTTTAGTGAGAATAAAAAGAATAAATATGCTTTAAAATGTGTTGAATCTCAGTCTATCGCCCTGTAATACAAGGATTGGAAGTTCAGGCCGTAAGTGGGGTTTATTCGCACAAGGGGTTTAAACCTGTCTTAGCTGGCAAAGCCGCCCCTCCCCGGAGCGAGTAGTTCTAGGTGGGGGCCCTGCGTCAGAGCTGCTGCCGCTAAATCCAGACCTGCTTCCTATCCATCCCCTCCAGGGACTATAGGCGAGTTTCAGTTGGATGTGACTAGTAATTTTCCGTGTTCCCTGGTCAGTCAGATGGTCTCTCAACTAGTTGAAATACATTCCCTGTTTACCTTTTCAAAAAACGGGTTGAAAAACCCCTGAAACTCTTCTTTTGGAAGATTTTTAAACATGCTAGAAAAAGTTTCCAAGCTTCTTAAATGTATAAACTACAAGTTTTTAAGGAAAAACACATGGCTTCTGTCCCTTTAAGTAAAATAATAGAAACATTTCCGGACCTTTGTTTCCATAGTGTTGTTTCTACAGCCAGTATTTCCTTTGACAAGCAGGTGGGGTTTTTTCTTCTTCTTTTGATTTAAAAAGAACTTCAATGACAGTTTACAGTCAGTATTGTTCTGTATTAGTTTCAGATGTGCAGCAACGTGGTTAGAAAATCATGCACTTTACAGAGTGATTTCCCCCCCCCCCCACCCATCTTCCAGTGCCCACCCAGCCCTGTGCATAGTTATCACGCTATTACAGACTGTATTCCCTGGGCTGCAATCTCCATCTCTGTGACTATTCTGTAACTCCCAATTTATACTACTTAATCTCTTCACCGTTTAGCCCTGCACCCACCCTCTCCCCTCTGACAGCTGTCGGTCTGTTCTCTCTCTACGAGCTGGTTTCTGTTTCATTTATTTTGTTCTTTAGATTCCACAGACAAGTGAAATCAGATTGTATTTGTCTTTCGCTGTTTGATATGTCACTGAGCATAATACCTTCTAGGTCCATCCAAGCTGTCGCAAAAGGTAAGATTTTATTCTTTTTATGGTCAAGTAGTATTCCATTGTGCAAATACACCACAGCTTTTTTACCCACTCGCCTACTGATAGGCGCTTAGGCTGCTTCCAGATCTTGGCGATTGTAAATAACGTTGCAATGAACACAGATGTGCTTACATCGTTTTGAATTAGGGTTTCAGGTTTCTTTGGGTATCTTCCTAGAAGTGGGATCTCTGGGTCATAAGGCAGATCCATTTTTTTTTTATTTTTATTTTTTTAAAAGATTTTATTTATTTATTTTTAGAGAGAGGAGAAGGGAGAGAGAAAGAGAGGGAGAAAGCAATGTATGGTTGCCTCTCACATGGCCCTCACTGGAGACCTGGCCCACAACCCAGGCATGTGCCCCAACCGGGAACCGAACCGGATCCCCCGGTTCCCGGCCTGCGCTCAATCCACTGAGCCACACCAGCCGGGCCGGCAGATCCATTTTTAATGTTCTGAGGACCCCCCACACTGTTTTCCACGGTGTTTGCACCAACCTGAAGCAGGTGTTTTTTTTTTTTCCCAATTCATTGTTATAATGTCTCCTTTACAGTGAAGGGAACATTTATATTTATATCTAATAAATGTTTGTGTTAGAAGGAGAAGCTCTACAGTTTTCTCACTCATAGCTTGCTTTCATTGTTAGAATTATATTCCATGTTATCTAGATGTCATTTGTAGAAACTTTAAAGAACTTCTTGTATATTTGGGGTAGTTATTAATGTAGCTGGAGTTAAATGGTACAACCCACTCAACTGCAGCAGGCATCACCTGCAACGCACTGCAATTCACGGAGCACAGGTAGGTCACCGGCTCTACTCCTCACCTGCCTTTGCTGACCTGGGATCACTGGGGGTGTGGACTGAGCCAGAGAGCTGATGTTAATCCTTGTATCACATATTAGTATACTTCCTTTATATTTTTATAGAGGATAATAAATAAAATAGAAGTTTAAATGTTTTTCCCATACCCCCATGGATTATCTTTTGTGATACAGATTCACTTTTTAGAGCAGTCTAAGTTCATTGGCTCACCTTTGTATCCATCTTGACAATCACTGTGTGAAATGAATGGTAGGAGACCAGCAAAAATACAATAATGACATCTTGTAGTTGTACATTGGAATCCATGGAGGGGCCTTATGAGAAAGACCATTAACAGTGATGTTTTACATTTTTAGCCATTTTCACTTGCTTGCACATTGCCAGATGTCCAATGTCCCTCAGAGCTCTGTTAAATAATTGCTGGCTCTTCCTGAGGGCGCCTGCCATGGGTTTATAGATCACCTTCTCAAGCCTCCCCCAGGTCCTCCTTGTTGGGCCTGCTACCCAGGCAGTCACTCAAAGGGGTTGCCTTGCCACTTCCCCCAGGGCTGCTATCCTGGGCAAAGATGTTGATTCTCAGACCTCTGCATCCTGGGGCTCCCTGATGATGCCAACATTTGAAATGGGTTTGGGGCGGAAACAAGTAACTAAAGATGATAATTTGGTTGAAATGATAGCACGATCCAAATGAAATATCCCTGATTATTATTTATGTCCCTTAAGAATTTTTTCTACTTTCATAATTTTTAATTTCAAAAATTGCTTTAGCCAAATGTCCTTGCCCAGCACTATTTGTGACTTTGAGGAGTCGGAAAACATGTAAATTGCTGCCATATTTTCACTATTATGAACTCCACATAGTACAATAATTCCATTGGCAGAAAATGCATTAGAAGAAAGAAAACCAGGAAAAAAAGAAATACATTTATCCACTAACAAATTCTTTAAAAAAGCAAAATAATTAACATTTGCATTAATAACAACTGAAATTGCTGTATGGATAAATAGCAATATGAAACTGGCTGATGATGAACCCAAAGTATCAATACAGGAAAAGTATAGAATTTGAGAAATACTTCTTTTGTTTTAAGAGATCATCAGCTTATCTTAAGATAAGTTGTTGATTTTCATCACGGCCATCTTGTTTTGAATTCAATTGCTTATGATCAAACTGCTTTTTTAGCTAAATTACCTGGAAGAAACATCCTTCTCCCCAGTTCTGAGTCACTTTCTGTCACTTAGGTTGTGAAGGTATACTCTTTGGGTCCTAGTCATTTACAGAACATCCTATGAAAATGGGTCCTTATTTCAGGATGCCCAGAAGGGTCAACCAATCACTGCAGCCTGTTGGATGTTGTCAGCGTTTCCTTCAGGAAACTCTCTCACGTATTCTCCCTCCTCCCTCCAGACAACTCAGACAACCTGGTGGTTTGATCGAGCTGCATCCTGGGTCAGCATTGGAAACCTCGAGGTGGAATAGCATTTATAATTTTAAAACCCCCGCAATTTAAAATGCACATTACATAATAGCATTTTATAATTAAAACAAAAAAGGTCACATCTATTATCAGTTGTTTTGTTCTGCAAACACACCTGTGAGGTAGTCAGAGAAAAATTAGTTCGACCATTTTACAGATGGGAAAAACGAATGTTAGAGCTGAAAGAAAACTTCAGTGTAGTTTAAAAATGCAATTCCCTTATTTCCATGGTACATGAGGCAGTCCAGACAATTTCGAACATTAAAAAAGAAAACAGCCATTTTACCCCCCCCCCCCCCCCCACGCGATGGACTCTTCCGGGGAAGCGCCATGCGCACGCACACGTGGAGGCGTCTGTTAGGCATGGAACTCTGTTGGTGTCTATCGGGCTGCATGGAAATGCATTGCTCATTCAGCCGATGAAAACAGAGAGGCTAGCCTGCTGGACAGAAAAATGTAACGTTTGAAATTAGGAGTGACAAGAGCTCTCTTACCCTCGGCATCAACTCATTTCTCGGTTTCGTTTTGGTTTCACAGTGTTTGAAACACACTGGCCCACCGGGGTGGCGAGCGAATGTCTAAGACAGTCCCCAAAGATCCTTGCTTCCTGGTATCCCTGTCTTTGTACTGTTTCCTTCTCGGTTATGAGCTGGGCCTAGTGACTTGCTTCTAATGAATACGATACGGCAACGGCGATGGAGCTCGCTTCTCAGATAAGGTTATAAAAAGACTGCGACTTCTGTCATCTTCGCTGGCTCTTCTTACTTGCTGGCTCTGGGGAAGCCAGCTGCCATGTTGTGAGTCACCCATGGGAGAGACCCACGTGGCAAGGACCTGAGGGAGGAAGGAGGGCTCCAGTTCACAGTTTCTGTGGAAATTAGTCCTGCCAACAATCAGGTGGGTGAACTTGGAAGCCTTCGGTGTGTATGGTCCTGGCCAACACCTTGACTGCAGCCTGGGAGATTGGACAGCCAGGTCAGTGTGGGGGGATCCCTGACCACCGAAATGGTGAGGGAACCAGTGTTGTTATGTAGGCCACTAAATTTTGGGATAACTTGTGATGAGGCCATTAGTAACCGATGCACCAGGCAAGCAGCTATAAAAGGCAATGATTTTCTAACATCTCCCCTTGCGATCTCTGCATTCCTCTGAGCCAGGCCAAGAGGGCAGGCTGGTGAGTGCCTTTCCCATCAGCCGACGAACCCGACAGCTGGCAGTGGTGAGCAGAGCATCTCGAGTGCCGGAGCCTCTGCAATCAAACCCACTTGAGCGTATTTCTTGGGTTTGTTTCGGTGTCAACAGTAAAGAGTGAGTTTTATGTCAGTTGTTTGTGGACATCATGGAAGACGACACACACAGAGGAAAGAGCCCAGGACTTAAAACTGGACGGACTCATGCAGCTGTGGTTTAGTGGAGTTTGTAACATGCTGAAAACAAAGGCTTGCAAAGGTAGAAGGGAAAAAAGGACCATTTTCTTTAGCTAAATCCACCTTTAAAATACCATCTTCCCAAACGCAGTCTTTCCTCCACCCTCTGTCTTTGATTTTGACATTGAGGGAGAAGCTTTCAAGAGAGCAGCGTAGCTCAATCAGATGCAGCAACTCATCTGAAGGCACAATACATAATGAACGGCACCGAGGCCGTCACGGCGAATGCCTTCTGCCGGTTTTCTCATGAAACATTTTATCTTGTCTCCCCCCCCCATGCATCGCAAGTGTATGAGAGTGAAAGAGAGTAGAAGCACTGCCTTAATATGTGCAGGGCAGAGAAAAAGGTGAGCCAGATGACAGGCGTGCATGGAGGAGGCAGGGGCACCCCGAGGGGTCCTCCCCCGGTGTGCTCAGGACTGGGTGTCGCAGTCTGCAGGAGGAAGGGACACTGTCCTCCAAACCTCCCAGAGAGCTTCGAATGAGCACAGGGCAGTGCCATGGATCCACGCTCCTTTGCTCCCCAGTCTGCGAAGGCTGGGGCAGGGACCAAGCCGACATTTTGTCCCTGTTCAGCACACAGCTGACATCCTCTTCGGCATGCCAAAAAAAAAAAAAAAAAAAAAAATTGAGCTTACTAATAACTTATTGCAAATTCTTATATAACAAAGCATTAGGGCAAATATGTTTCCAATAAAAACAGTCTATGAGTAAATAAATGATAAGAAAGAAAATACAAAACTGTACATAACCACTTTTTCTGTCTTCATTTTACTTATAACGTCCATGTCACCACTGTGTTGTAATTCTTGATGGCATCTCAAATCAGAGTGTTGGACTGAAAGCAAAAAAGTATTTGCCCCAACTTGATAGACCTTTTCACGCTTCAGAGTTTGCGCTGTAGAGAAACTACTGGCAAGGCCTGGGAAGCCCCGGTCTCTGGCGTTGGCTCCGGCAGTAGGTCACAGGCTGGTCAGAGAGAGCAGTGTGCTTTCGGTAGGGCACGCCCTTCCTGCTGTGCCCACGGCAGACTCTACAACTGCTCACCATCCCCCAGCGCTTTCTGCTGTGAGTCATGTTCGACTCTCACCTGCACCCCCGAAACAGCCTCCTGGCCAGCCTGTCTGCTCATCCTCACCCCTTCCAATCTGTTCCTTCCCACACAGCTGTCAGGACACATTTATGGAAGTAAATTCACAATGTCACTCCCTCCTCACAAGGCCCCTGGCTGTCCCCTGCCCACCTTTCCCCTTCATTTCTTGTTACCTGATGTCTGTCCACCACGCACCTGACAGTCTGGCCTTTTATCAGTTCTTAGGCCAGCCTTTCTCTTCCTACCCACCTAGAATGTGCACCACTCAGTCCAGCTCCCCACTCACTCCAAGGTTGGGCTGTTATAAATATTAGCTGGAAGTCGATAAATAAATCCAAATTCTATTCATATGTCAACTTAAACATCAGACCCTAAGAGAAGCTTTCCCGGTCATTTTAACTATCCATCTTTATTTTCTTCTTCACACTTACCACCATTGTGATTATTTTCCTTTTGTTATTGTTTACTTGTTTATTGTGTGTCTTTTCCATCAGAATTTAAACTTCCCGGGGGCAACTGTTCCTGTCTCCTTTAGCATTATATTCTCAAAGATCGGCGTGGCGCAGTGCCTCGGGCATAGCTGCTTTAAAACAAAGATTTGCAGAAGAAAATGAAAAAAATTAATGAACCCAACTTTGACCAGGTTTACCCCTTACTTGAAGTCCTCCGAAGGCTATTGTGGCCGGTTGGATAGCTACTAGGCTCTGCAGGTCACATCCATGCGGCTCCTCCTTTCTTCTCAAGCCTGAAAAAATGACTTGCTTTTCAAAGGAAGCCATATTCTTTTTCACCTCCATTTTTTGCACACAAAGTATTTGCCTAGAATGTCAGCCACTACCTCCCCTGTGCAATCCTCTTGCCTAATTTCTATTTGTTCTCCGAACAGAAGTTCCTCCGGGAAGCCCTCTTTGGTTACATTCTCCTCATTGTCTGTCCTTCCCTGCGCTGGCTGGGAAGCCATGTTCCCCCCTGTTGTAGCACCTATCACTCCCGGGGCAGGGGCGGGCAATGCTTCCCCAGCTAAAGGGTTTGTTTCTCAAGGGCCTGGATTATTTCTTATTATTTTCTCTTTGCTGCCTAGTACATAGCAGGTGTTCAATAAAAGCTTGTGACTAAATATTAGTGAACAGCTGACTCACTCTTTCTGAATGGTAAGAGGTACCATTACCGAGGACACATGCTATAGAATGCACTCACACACAGGCAATTACTCCAGGCCATTTAGTGCTAAACCGAAACATCCTGTTGCCATGGCTTAAATTAATATTTTAAGCTGCCAAAGCTTTTGGCTTTGCAAACCAGTGTCACTTGAGGTCATCCTCTCCAGAAATATTCTCCATACCTGGGCAGCTCTAAGGCTGTCCTGTTTGTACACACACACACACACACACACACACACACACACACACACACACAGAGTATAAACCTGGACTTGGCTTTAGAGTTATCTGACTCTGGCAATGGAATTGGCCACTTAAAAGGCATAGTACACAGCATGGTCAAGCTGAAGTTTGGGTATCACGTGAAGTCTTAGATGAAAGAGATTGGCTGAGGGTCCCGACGCCTTGTCTGCCAGGTGCAGCTAATGACCCACCTGCCTCAGAATCAGCAGGGCCTCGGGAGACATGGGGTGGGGGGAAGGGGTGCAGAACTTGCCTTGGAACTGCAGATGATGCCACTACAGGTCACTTCAAGCCCAGTCCAAGGGAGCTCACCTGAAGTCTCTCCTTGCCTTTGTAAAAGTCTGAGAGTTTCCTTCCTTTCTTCTACCTCACAAAGCAAGGAAAGAATCAGGTTGATTTGAGGTAGAGCCACATTGATCTTAGAAAAATATTAAAAATAATACTTTATATTTGTCTGCTTATCTGATGCTTTATAATTATAGGATGTTGCCACTCATGGAAAACAAGGGTAAGCATGATGGAAAATTTTAAAGTGTGTATTTGGAGTTGAAAAACGAGTCTTGTAAAGCAATGTTTCTCAAAAATCTATCCAAAAACCACCGGGGATTTTTTGTTTCAAATATAGGTTCCCAGAACACTGAAAGACACGTAGAAGCAGAGCCCCTCTGGGCGCGGCCTGGGAATGTGCATTTTCATGAGCTCGCTGGCTGAGTCCCATGTACACTCAAGTTTGAGAAGCCACATGGAGAGCAGGTGACTTTTTCATTACAGAGCAGCAAGGCTATGGGGGTACTATCAGGACAAGGGTCCCTGGGAGCCTGTAACCAGAGGACTTGGGCAGAATTGAAAAGGTAGGTTATTTTAGAGACACAGAATGAAAGCAGCTCGAGCTCTCGAATTGAAAGGGCTCCAGTGTTTACGGCAGAAATAAGGCACTGACGACAAAGGGCGGCCTATCTCCCCAGCGCAGGGACAGGGTGTGTGGGCGCCATTACCGGCATCAAAGGGCTGTTCCGCGCATCACTAAATAAAAAGTGGCCTATTATTAGAAACGTAATAGTCATATCTTATTTTAAAACCTGTTTTTAATCTATTGCCACCTGTAAAACTAGACTCAACAGATCAAATGTTAAGGCTATCTAAAAATACTCTGAGCAGAAACATAATTAGGGGTCTAATTAAGATGATCATGTAATAGACTCTGCAGACAAGCCCGAAGAGATAAGCCCAGATCAGTGGCATTAAGTTCTCAATGTTAGTTAGACTTAGGGTCTCAGCCATGTGTTTTTTGGACAGTATGGAAATTATGTTGAACACGTTTCAAAACTGAGTAGTGATGGCAATTTATTTTCATTTAGAGAACCTTCTAAGAGCAGGGATTCAATGGACTAAACAAGGTGATGTTGGAAGGTTTCTTAGCTCAGGAAAAATCTGAGCTGTGGGTCTTCTGCTCTCTCAGTTCTCAGATCCCACCTCAGTAAGAACTCGGAGTCCTTTTGATTCCCTTTTCTAAGGTTACTGTGTTTGTGTCCTGTGCTACAGGACAAAGTGGAATCTCTGGACTTGATTACGTATCCTAGAAGGCACTCTCTGTGCGAAAGACAAAAAGTAAGGAGTTTTAGATTTGGTTGACACTTTACTTTTTTTTTTTTACACTAACAAGGGAATTCAGTAGTGTAATTTAAAAAAAATGCATGATTTTTGGTATTTATATGTTAAAGGACCTTATTGAAATGGTCACTGATGATTTCACTTAAATGGGGAATCTAAAAAACAAAACAAATGAAAATACAAAACAGAAACAGACTTACAGATACAGAGAATGAGCTGCTGGTTGCCAGAGAGAACAGAGATGAGGGTGGTGGGTAAAAAAGGTAAAGGGGATTAAGAGAGACAAACTTCCAGTTATAAAATAAATTACAGGGTATAAAGCACAGGATAGGAAACTCAGTAAATAATGTTGTAATAACTATGGTGACAGATGGCAACCAGACTTACTGCGCCGATCACTTTGTAAGGTATATAAATGTCCAATCACTATGCTGTCCGCCTGAAACTAGTGTGATATTGTAGGGCAATTATAATTTAAAATTCATTTAAAAAATAGAGTGATTTGAAGAAAACATACCTTCAAAATTAACCATTCAAAATCACTGAAATAATGAAGTATCACGGTAGAAACCCACCTCAAAATGAGAAAAAAATGTCTGAGTCTCTTATCTGGTTCCTTGACTTGATTTTTTTTTCTGGAAACTTCTTTGACAGATAAGAAGAGAGAGCATAAGGAAAATTGTCTTTCATCTCTCCTTAAAATACCTGCCCAACTCGTAGTTTCCTCAAGACTGAAGAAAGTTAGGCATTTCAGGTGAAAAGATGGAACGTATCTGAGAGAGGCTTCCCTCCAGGGGTCCACAGGCCCGACTGGCGGGGTCGCTGGCCAGGTGGCCTCGGTGCTTCTGTGCCAGGAATGTGTTCTTTCTGGAAGCAATGATTCTACCAAGTTTGTTAACACAAAATTGTGTCTCGGCGATTTCATGCCTTCCCCAACCCACAAACCAGCTTTTTCCTCATAAACTCATAAATTTCCCTACATTTCTTCAAACAGAAACTCGAGGGGCACCTTGATTCTCTCACTTCATTGTCCCTGCAGACAAGGCCACCGAGTAGATTTGTCACTTTTCCCCTGCAAACACACTTCCGATTCTTGTCCTCTCTGTCTGCAGGACATCTTTGCCCAAGTCATCACATACTGAGTCTGACTACCGTCAGAGCCTAAGTAGGTATCCTTGTCTTTGTTCTGCGCATCCTCCGCTGCATTTCACACACAGGAGCCGTGAGGATTGTAAAACATAAGTTGTATCTTGTGACCCCCCTGCTCAAAGTGCATTTACTGGCTTCTCGCCACTCTTAGACTGAAACCTGAAACCCTTCACAATGCCTGAAAAATTCAGCATTTGCTGGTCACTGCCTACGTGTCCAGCATGACTTTTTGCCACTCTTTCCCTTGCTTAGTGCCCCTTTTTCAAGAGGCCAAGGTCTTGCCTCCCTCCCTCCCTGCTCCCCAGCCCCGAGCGGATTCCTCCACCCCCTAGCACAACCTAACTCCCTGACCAACCCTACCCATCCACCATCCCTCAGGTCCAACATCTTTTCCTCCAAGAGGACCTCTCCAATTCTTCTTCTATCCAAATGGGATCCCTCTCTAGCTATTTGACTAATTCAGTCTTCTCCTTTGCATTAGAAGATCCACAAGGGTAGGGACCATGTACACTTTGCTTATCACTGCAACTCCAAACCTTGCATAGTTCAGGAAAAAGAAAAAGATGGAAGAGGGTAATGTAAAGAACTGCAACTTTTTTGTTAATGTTTTAATAAAAAAAATTGTTACACAAGTATAAAATGTTGATAGATTTTAAATTCAGAGTGTAGGTTTCATGGATGCTCACTATATCATCTTTTATTCTAGGATACTTTTTTTAAAACTAGGGCATCTGATTTGGAACATTACAATCAGTTCATTTGTTAATTAATTAATACACACAGCGAATGTTATCGTGTGCTGATGACATACTTGAATTTGTGCTAAGACCTGTAATGTGATGACAGATCTCTTCCCTGGTACAGTGGCTTCCTACCGTGGGAACTTCCTGGTTCAGGCCTCCCCACAGGCAGGGCTGATTTTTAATTGAGATTGAACGACAGTTAGATCCATTTGTGGCATGATTAAAAATGGCCTGCCTACTTACATCTTGATAAAGAGCGAATGCCTTTCCTGCTTATCTCCTCTTCCTCGCTCCCATCTCCCTTTTCCAGACCGCTGCGATACCAAGTCATTTCTTCCAAAGCAGCAAGTCTCTGTAAAGTGTGTGAGCGGATGGACCCCTTCCATAGAAGAAGAGTGTTAAGTATTTTGTCAAATGAAACACTTGGGAGAGCGTAAGGCCGGGATCTAAGAATGGATATCCTTTGTGCCAGAGATGCTGAGTAAGCTTGTTTGTCATGGTTCAGCATCTAAAATGGGTAGCACAGCTGACAAGCTTTTGGAAAAATTATGAAAACTTTTTCTACCCTTGTCAGCTCTATTTCTTAAAGCAAATATTACAAAAGATTTGGCCAACACCCACTGGCCCAGTGAGTATAAAATTGAAACTACAAATTGGAGTGTCACGCGTCTTCAATCCTGTGTATTGTAACTCTGAGTGGTTAAGAACTTACCTGAACAGGGATGGTTACCTGTTAATCTTTTGATAACTAACCAGTGACATGAGACTAGAGCAATCACATGCAGGCGGCCAGTTGACGAATACTGCCTTCATGTTATTAAATTGGACTTTGCCAGTGTTTCTATGACACAGCTTGAAGCAGTCCCCCCCAAGGCATCTTCAACTAATTCCTGACAGCATGGTACCCCAGCTCTCAAAGGGTCCTCTTTTGAGACCACGTGACTACTTCTGTATTCAGACTCCTGTGCTCACAGTTTTCCTGGTGACGACCAAGAAAGCAATAACCGACAAGGCATAAAGGATTGGCAGCAAGAGGTCCCTTGGGCTTGGTGCCGTGATTTCGAATTCACTAATAGGAATGGCATTGTGCAGGCGCTGGCGCCATTTTGGTGATGGGTAAGCTAACACATTAACAATTTAGTTCCTGATTTTGATTTTTCACATTATTTCCAAGTTTGTCTCATTTTGTTTTGTTTCCGTAACGTCCGATGTGGTCCTATGTTATAGAAACAAAATATTCTCTTCCTAATCTATTCCGGAACCTCGAGTGGCAACATGGTAGAGAGAGACTGGACGGTGGGAGCGAGGGGCCCGACTCCTGGCAGAATGCAGAGGGCCGCTTTGCTCCTTGCTGTGATTTTCTTCCCCATGAAGAATATGTAATGTGGGGAGAACTAGAGTTGAACAGCAGAGTTCAGCTGCCCATCCTAGTGCAGAATGCAGTTAGTAGCTGAATATGAAAAGATCCACTTCAGTGACCTGCTCCCCAGCAAACAGGGGCTTGTCCCTTTCACTTCATCAGTCCGCAGTTGGGAGCTGTGAGCACAGGGCATTGTCTCTGAACCACAGTTCAGTGCGTCTTTGTTAAAAGGCCTGTCTCAGTGGCTTCTCTAATCATTATTAAGGAGGAGGTACAAGCCATTTTTGCCCAGGTTCCTTTTTTGAAGGCTTCATTCTCAGCATCTCCAGCGCCCCGCTCCCACCCAGACGCATGGCCTGGAACCGCCTGGGAGGAGGCTCCTGCCTGCAGATGACAAGACGTAAGGGGGTGAATTGGCAGCACATGAAAAAAAGACCCAACCTAGTTTCCACCTACCAGTCAGACGCTGCTCCAGCAGAATGAAAAACAATGGAGAAAACGACGATCGTGCAGTTGAACCTGATCCGTTTTGAGCAATCTCTAATCAGCTCAGGAACCGCCCCCACTTCACCCCTCGTCTCCCTTCTATCATCTGTCTGCATCTGTGTAGCTCTGAGCACAGCATTAAGAATACTTTGACAAGAGTGTCATTTTAATCTGAAGGTCTCAAAATGATTGGGGAAGAGAAAAAAGTTGTCTTTTGCCTTCAACTCCAAAATAAAAATGATCTGTGGAGAAAAAATGTTTCCCTGGGAGATCTTTGGATGCCGAGCCGTATAAGCCTGCCCTGTTAATGGAGATAATTTCAGGGTAGGAGAGAGGGTGTGGCGTTTGTCATCATTCATTAGGGAAGGATTCGTCAAGCCAGCCCAACGGAGGCTAATTTCTCCCGGCTCACGAAAACATGAAGGGGAAGAACTTCGGAATTATAAGTTAGAAGTTTGATTCAAACTGTCCTGTATTCTGTATGTGATCTTGCACGTGTCTTTAACACAAATAGGAGCCTATTTGTATGTGTACAGTAGAGATAATACCTAAATTAGGGCACCGTGGATATGAAAATAAGGTGATGTATGTGAGAAGGCTCCTTACAGTACTGACTTACATGGGTAGACAACAATATTTTCTTTTCCAAAGAGAGCAATGATTATTTTTATTTTTTAAAACATTTTTTATTGTTGCTCAAGTACAGTTTTCTGCCATTTGCCCCCACCCCTGCCCAACACCCCAGCCCTCCCCACCTCCTTCCCCTGTTTCCCTCCACCCCCTTGTTATTGTCCATGTGTCTTTTATAATTGTTCCTGCAACCCCTTCACCCTTTTCCCCTGACATTCCCTCCCCTCTCCCCTCTGGTCACTGTCAGCCTGTTCTCAATTTCAGTATAATATTTAAAGTGAATAAAGACAGAGGTTAATATCGGCAATAGCGGCAGCTTCACCCCGGGACACCATTGGGGGAGCAGCAATCCCTACCCGGAGGTGGCGTGCGTTCAGCCCCGCATTCCACGCATGCCCCCGAGGTGCGCGTAGGTCTCAGGCCAGCAGGGCCTTGCGCATGCGTGGAGGAGGGAAGGCGTGCGTCTGGGCTCCGCGCACACTCTCTCTCTGTGCGCGGTGCTGTGTGCGGCCTCGCACTCCCATGGCCGCCCGCTCCCGCGGCACTTGCTTGCAGAGGACGCAGGCCTTTCTCAACCACGATTGCTGTAGAAACTCTGTGTCAACGCGTTTCCCCTTCCCGTTCTCGCTGTTTGCGTTGGGCTGCGCTGTCTCTTACATCGCGTCTATAGATTCTCTCCCAATCTTTCTCTCCATTGCTGTATATTTGTCGAAGAGACCAGATTAGTTGTTCTGTGGAGCTTCCTACAGTCTGGATTTGGCTACTTGCATCCCCATGTTTTTACCCCTTCTCTTGTCTATTTCCTATAAATCAGTAGCTATAGGTCCAGAGGCTTATTGGATTCAGATTAGGTGTTTTGTTCGGAATACCTTATAGATGGTACAGTATTCTTTCTGCTGTATCTTCAAGAAGCAAAAATTCTGCAGTTTCTCTTTTCGGGGGACACTGAGATTGATGGGTGGGTTGGAGTGTGGTCAGGTCAGCCTGATTCATTCTTTATAAGGTTTATCGAATGGTTTTAAAAGCCACTAGTCCTCACTCCTAGAATCTTTATTGTTAGGGTTTGCGAAACACTAGTATTCTAATTTTATCATTTCTTTTTTATTTATTCGCTGGAATTCTTTCATAAGTAAAAACCTGTAATCATCAAACGTTTGGCCACTCTTAGGTAGAAGAGGGGTAGGAAAGACAACATAAGTGTTTCCACGTTTCACTTTACCAGTTCTCCGAATAATGAGTGAGTTTCCTAACGTTTTCAAAGGTGACCAATGATATTACTACAGTCTTTACTTCCTAATGTAATTATGAATGCGCAGATTTTTCACATATTTGATCGGTTTCAATCCATTATGGTTACTTTCCTTTTTAACCTTCATTCTTGGCCAGTGAAACATGTTGGGTATTAGATCCTTTTCACGTGACCCCAGTGACCTTGAATAACTAACTTCCTTATTTTCTCAACACCACGAAATGCTCCTGATTCATTCTGATTGTGTTCTGCCCCAGATCTGGAATCAGTCACTCCCCTGAGCAGCTCCGGCTTATTTCACTGGGAAATGGCATGTAGAGACAGACCACAGTCTGATGTTGGAGGTGCTCAGTGTCACCATGTCATTTACTGTTCCTTGGCATTGCTAATAGACAGAAGAAGAAAATGCGTTTTATATTTAGAGAAAAAGAATAGGAGTTTATTCAAAGATTTCCAAATCATATTTATGATTCTATGGTGTTAAGTTACTTTATTTTTATCTTATTTTTCTTATACTGAAAATCTTATTTCCTAAATATAATAGTTTCACGACAACCAATGCAACATTTTGCTACTGATATGACTGCTAAAAATATTTTAAAATTTTCTTGTAATTCCCCTTGACCTGAAGATATATTCCAGCTACAGATGTATTATCAAATTCTACTGTTTTAATGTCACTTGAAATATTGTTCTCTGTGATTAAGTCCCTTAGAGACAGGTGCTGCCACTTAGAGACAGCTAGTCCCTTAGAGACATCTAGTCCCTTCCCTTCCTTCCACCCTTACCCCCTCTTCCCACCCTTCTGGCCTCTGCCAGTCTGTTCCATGTTTCCATGCCTCTGGTTCTATTTTGTTTGTTAATGTATTTGTTCATGAGGTACCACTTGTATGTGAAATCATATTGTATTTGCCTTTTGCCACCTGGCTTATTTCACTTAGCATAATATAATTTAGAGATATTTATACTTTGTGATATAAGTTGCAAACATTTCATGTATTGTCATTGAGTTTTTAACTTTGTTTTGGTGTTTTTGTCATACAAAACTTTTAAAAAAGTAATCCAGTGTATCTGTTGTTTTCCTTTATTGCCTCTGGGTATTGAATTATAATTTGTAAAGTTTTTTCATCCCAAGTTAAAGGTAATTTCCTTAGGTTTTCTTCTAGAAGTTGTATAAGATGGGGATACATTCAGATCCTGGATTGATTTGAAATCAATCCTGATGTATGGTAAGAGGTATGGATACAATTTTACCCTTTTTTACAGTTACCTTAGCACTGCTTAAGGAGTTCACCATTTCCCCATAGATTTGAGATGCCATCTCTACCATATATTGCACTAAATTTTTATTTGCATTTAATTGATTTCCAAATTTTCTATTTTGACTTATTTTGACCTATTTGTTCACATGTTAATTCCATGTTCTTTTAGTTATAGTCTTCATATATGTTTTAGTTTTGGGTAGAGTTAGATCTCCCCCCTTCATTATTCTTTTTTACAGTTTTCTATTGCTAGTACGTACTATTTTTTAATCCTTTCAAATAAATTTTATAATTAATTTTGTCTAGCTTCAGAAAAAAATACTTCCTTTTTAAAAATTGAGATAACACTAAATTTATAAATTATCCTAAAAGGAATTAACATCTTTATGAAGTGAAATTTTTCTCTGTGAAAACAAATTCTATTTTTTAATGTATCCAGCACAGCTTGTTTATCTTTTTTTAAAATTTGTTTAAATTTTTTCATCTTGTAGATCTTGTACCAACTTGCGTGGGTTTTGTTGAGATTCTCAAATTCAAAGCTTGATGTTTCTCATGATTTTAGAAAATCTTGACCATTACTTAAAATATTACTTCTACCCCATTCTTTCTCTTCTCTCCTTCTGGCCTTTTGACTGCTAGCCTTTTTTATAATGTCTCATGAGATTTTATAGCTCCTGGCCATTTTCCACACGTTTCCACTTGGCTATTTCTTATTGACTTGTCTTTGAGGTCACGAACACTCTATGTGAGTGTGTATAAATTAGACCCATGTACTGAGTATGTAGTTATAGTTATTGTTTTTCTTGTTTCAGTCCAAGAATATTGTTTGAAAGATTTTATTTCTTTATGAGGATTTTTATTTTTGGCTTCTATTTCTGTAACAAGGTGCAGCCAAGAGGGGGGCCCCCAAAGGGATTTGTAATGGGGTTCAGAAGAGCTTGGAGATAATTGGCTCCACAGCACAGAGCACACCTGCCCTGAATGCTGGCAGCTGTGGCCAATTGTGGGAGGAGCCGGAAGTGAGGCTGCAGAGGAAGATTGGCGTTGGGATTTAAATCCAGGCAGGGCAGCCATTTGGGGTCTCTTTTTGGGACCACACGGCTTGGGCATCTTGTTGGGACCACGAGGTTTGGGTGAGAGTCAGGACCTCTGTGGCTTTGGAGGTGCTCCTTTTTGCCACATGGATGGTGCCGGGAGCCATCTTGAGATGCGGTACCCCAGACGGGGCAGAGGGAGATGGAAGGACTGTGTGTGTTTATGCATATTCTAAAGAACTTTAGTCTGTACAACTTCCAAATAAATAATTCCTTTCCTTTTGCGTCTTTCCTCTGGTGGTGGGCAAAGCAAACCTGGTAAGGGGGAGGAACCCCTGGGGAAAAAAGGGGGAATCTTTCATATCGTTCACACACACCCCCATCTGTTCTGTAACATTTCTTTATCCTGAAATTCCAAAGTGTCATTCCCTATTCATATTAAAATACTCAGAGCAAAGTCAAGTTTTTAATCAATAAAATATTGTTTAAAAGGGAGCAAAGGACCATACATTTCCCAGGAAAAATAAATATCCTGGGAAAATATTGAGTTGATATTATGGATTAGAGATACACAAAATATTTAAAAGAAATATTTTGTATATGGTGACTAAATGTCATGGTATCTGGGACAGAAAATAGGCATCGGGTAAAACTAAGGAATCTGAATAAAACATGGGCTTCAGGTAATACTTATGTATGAATTTTGACTCATTAGTTGTGACAAAGGTGCCACTGTAATGTAAGGTGTTAAGCCTAAGGGACAACGGGTACAGGGTCTATCGAAACACTCTGCACTGCCTTCACAACTGTTCTGTAAAACTAAAATTATTCTGAAATAAAAATTGTATTAAAAAATAACTTCATATGCATAGAAGGTGTTGCAAAGCAAAGGGAGGTGGGGCAGTAAAAGGTTTTACTCACTGATATTCCATGCAGATTTACAGAAATTATGTTAGCAAATCATGTTTCTCTAGAAATAGCATGGTGGAAATACAGCATTTCAAGTGGGGGGGGGGGAACCCCGCCAAGTCCTTGTCTACTTATTGAAAACCCGCAGAAACTTACTGTGGATGAGAATGTATGTAATTCCCAGTTTTTAGAAAGCTGTGGGCTGGCAGTCAAAAAATATTCCTGAGCTCTATTTTTTTCAGTACCATAAACTTAACCTGTTGGAACAGACTATTCTATGCAGCTGTTTGAGATGGGAAGTCTATCTCTAAAAATGTCTATTTGATTTATGTTTTTTTGAGATGAGGCTTTTGATTTTTTTTTTACCATTTTCATGAATAATTTCCAACACACACACAAGTAGATAGAACAGCATAATAAACACCTATGTGTCCATCATCCAGCTTCACTAGTTATCAAAACTCACAAGCTTCATTCAACTGTTCCCTCTACCTCCCCCCACTCCCCCCGCCAATTTCCCCTTTAGAATAATATAGAGTGACTCCTGCTGTCAGAGGCATTTTGCTAGAGGCAGAAAAATGGCACCAGCTGTTAACCTCAGTTCAGCAACCTCTGTTCCTTATTCTGGTTCAGAGAAGAATTCAGAGCCAAGACTCAAATGATAGAGAAAGTTTATTGAGAAAGTCACAGAGGTAGAAGAAGTGAGCTGTAGAAGAAATGGGCTCAGAAAAGGAGTTAATACAAAAGAAGTGCCCTTGGAGCTTGAGGTGGGGTGGGGTGGGGGTGGGAGTGGGGGGAGACAGAGAGAGAGAGAGAGACAGACCTGGGGAAAGAGAGGGGTAAGAAAAGGCACTGGCAAGAGAGCCCAGAGAGCCACATGGGTTCTCTGTTCTGAGGGCTTTTATCTGGGGGTCTCAGAGGAGGTCTCCATAGAATGTCCATCAGTTTTCCAGGTGTGCCCCCTCGGGGTCATGTTCTCTCCTGATTGGTCGGCACCAGGGCAGAGGTCATTAATCATCACAGCTGGCCCTGACGTCAGCCGTGGCGTCACTCTGCTGGTTCTGCTGCTTCTCTGGTCCTGGAGCTGAAACACAGCTGAGGACTAGATTTTGTCTCCAGGGGTTAATGTTTCAAGGAGCGGTTGGGCAAGGGCTTGTGGTTTTGCCCATCACTAAGCACTTGGGGCTCCCCGCCCTGGTGACCCTCTGTCCCCGGCCTGTCCTTCCTGCTCTGCTCATGCCTAACTGCCTACGACAATTTGATTTTTAAATACACTGACATTTGAAGCATTCTTCCGTGAAGATTTACGTTGTGCCCATTTGTGAGGCAACTACTCTAGGAGGTAGGCGTGGTGGCGAGTTGGCCGTGGATCTCGCTGGAGTGAAGGAGTGTGGTGTATAAGGGAGTTGAGACAGAAATGTAAACACCTGTGTCCCACAGTGCTCTGATGGGGGCGCTGATAAAGTGCTGGGGGAGGTCAGAGTGTTGGCCAGGACTTCGAGGAGCAAGCCTCTGCGTCTGACTCAGGCTTTGAATACTGACCAGACTTTCTCTTTCTCTCTCTCTCTCACGCACACACACACACACACCCACAGTAGGACGAGGGGCGAGGCTGAGCCGCTTGCTGCCCTGGCCGGGGCTCACCCCTTCTCCTCCGAATACACAAATGGGATGGACAGCTGTTTCTCAAAAAAAAATGAACCCACCTGAATGGGCCCAATGGCAGAGGCAACTTCAGCCTAATCTGATGATAGAGAACCTAGGAAAGGTTAAGTTTTCTATGAGCCTGACAGAACGGGGACTCAGAAAGAATGACCCAAAAAAGGCAAGATAGCTCTAGTTCTTGCACCACTGAACTTGAGACATACGTTTGCTGTGAGTATTTAAAGATGTCGGAGTGAGACTGGCTCATTACAAATGTAAGTTTTGGCTTGGAGGTAGGAAAGTGTCCAGGAATGGAGGGCACAGTGACAGAGCGAACCTCGACACAAGGAGGGCCTCTTCTTCAGGATGTCCGTGTGGAGGTAGAAAGGACAACTAGGGGTGAGAAATGATTTTTTTAATGTTTTTTATTATATGACATGTTAAAGGGACTTATCTAAGAAAAAGGAGATGATCAAAACTATGAACAGTTAAATGACAACAAACTCACAACTATCAACAACTGAACCTAAAATAAACAAAAAAACAAAACAAATGAATCAAACAACTACAATAGGAAGAGAATCACAGAAATGGAGCTCACATGGACGGTTATCAGTGGGGAGGGGAGGGAAGAGTGGGGGAAAAGGTGCAGGGAACAAGAAGCAGGTAGAAGATAGACAGGGGGAGGGTAGGAATAGTATGGGAAATGGAGAAGCCGAAGAACTTATATGTACGACCCGTGGACATGAACTAAGGAGAGGAGAACACGGGTGGGAGGGGGTATGCAGGGTGGAGGGGAATAAAGGGGGGAAAATGAGACAATTCTAATAGCAATAATCAATAAGATATATTTTAAAAATTTTTTAAAAGGAAAAAAGGAAATGATTGTCACAATAACTTGATTTGTTTTCAGTGATGTGGAAGCAAAATCACGTGCTGCTCTCTGGTCCCACTAGGTCACCCCCTATCACTTCTAGCCAACTCTGTTAGGTGAGACCATGTGGCTGGTCCTGGCCCAGGATATGTGAGCATCAATGACCTGCCCTGCTCCCGTGATGAGGAACTAGAGAGCTGGGTGCCAGCTTCGGCCTTCTCGTCCCCCGCCACCGCAACCCCGGGGATCCGCATGGGAGGCTGTGGCCTCACAAGAGAGAGAATGCTGGACCCCCAATTATCCTATGGAGGAGAGCCCAGCCGCCTGGCCTTGGCCATCACACACCTGAGCTATGCCCTTTGGTTCTGCCATCTGAAGGTTTGAAGTTAGTGTAGCCTGACGGAGCCTCTCCCCTCTAGAGCCGCATGCGCTGTCCAGCTGAGGTCAATGTGCTCTGAGGGGAGGCCCCTGAGGTTT
>PVJI01014669.1:0-43509 GCA_004026765.1 Micronycteris hirsuta
ACGTGGTGATTCCGGCTACAAACTCTGAATAAGTCTTTTAAAAATTTGTGAAAGTTCTCATTCCTCCTTTTAAAATATCCCAACATATAGAGAACTAAATAGCTTTGTTAAAAGACAGTTGCAGCTCCAAAAATTATAAGAGGAAATAATTAAAATTTGGATTCTCCAAAGATAAAACTTTAGAAATATAGTTGATAAACATAAACAAAGAGTAAAATAACTTTAAATTTTAAAAGTAAATATATACATATCTGTATATATACATGTGCACACTTAAATAGTAAATATATATGCAAGGACATACTTGAATAGGAATTGTATCAGATTTAGCATATATAAATTAATATGTCAGTCAGCAATTATGCATTTTTCTATTGGATCCCAAATGGCTTAATAACTGAAAATTTATTTTTTTTCAAGGAAGCTGAAATGCTATAAATCTGAAGTTAATATTCATGAGGTCTAGCATTTTCTGTTTTGCTTTAATATTCTGTGATGCAGCATTTTTATTCAAGCTGAAAAATTCTCAAGTAGTTCATGTTTTGCTTCAAAATAATGTACATAAAATTTCAAACATTTCATTTCTTAAAATTTATAAGTATTTTAAGTATTCTGATGAACACTAGAAAGAAAGCAGAAATATAAAAGGATATGCAGCACTGACTATGCTTCCATCCCCTTCCAGTGACTAATAAATAACTATATGTAACTTTTATTGACTGATACTATGGTATCTATTAAAAGCAGAATGTTGCATTGTTTCATGTTCACACTTTGCCAAGTCTCCTATATCCAACCCTTAAAGATAAAGAAAGACACACAAACAATGGTGCAAACTAAAAATCCCGGATAAAGAGTTAGGTTCTGGTTCTTTAAAGCCTCTGACGTTAGCCTAAGAAAAGCTAGTATTAAAGCAGATATTATTGATGACATCATTTGAAAACAAAACTCCCAGTCATTCTACTTTTATTATCTTGTTTGAATTTATTAGATGCAAGTATGAATTTGTCACTAATGGATCTAGGGTATGATATATCAGGCATCATATGAAATTTTTCTAAAGTAGTTTATGGGACATAATAATTTTTAACATTCTTACAAGAAATTTGATATAAACCCAGCATTTCAATGTAGTTCTTTGACCAGGGACATATAATAAAAAGATATTAGGCTGAAGTTTTGCTGAATGGTCTATCATTACTGAAGGCTCAGTAATTGTTGGGGTTTCTCAGTAATTGAAATGTTTACCCATAGTCCCCAAATTATCACTGATTTTTTTATTAATGAGTCAGTAACCTATATAGTAAAGAGTTGAAATTTTACTTAGGAAATTACAAAAGTGATTTAAAAGCTCCTATTTTAAAAGTTTTTACTTTTTTTTCAAGTAACTGGAATAAGATAGATTATTTTTTGCACAATGCCATGGACCCCATGAGCCGGAGTCTGCGTCAATTTTTTAAACTAAAAATACTATACTGAATTTAATTCTCCTCAATTCACAAATATTATAGCAATAGAGTAATGATAGTCTTATCAGCATGGTGAATTTTTACTGGAATTCACCAGGAAAAGAAACTTTAAGGAGAAATGTTTGCTCAGATAATTTAGGAAATTCAGTCTTCTGATTATCAGTGAGAATTAACTGGTCATTTATAAGAAATGCAGCCAAAATGTCAGAGAATAAATTCTCCCTTAAAAGTGGATATACCTTGGCCTGGCTAGTGTGGTTCAGTAGATTGAACGGTGAAGTGCAAACCAAAGGGTCACTGGTTCAATTCCCAGTCAGGGCAGAGGTCCCCGGTAGGGGGTGCTCAAGAAGGAACCACACATTGATGTTTCTCTCCCTCTTTCTCCCTCCCTTCCCCTGTGTAAAAATAAATAAATAAAAATATATTATTTAAAAAACTGGACATACCCTTTTTTGAGTGTCTAATCCTCTCTATCCACTTTCCTCTGATATCATTCCTTCACTGCAATTTTTACACTGTCAAGCACTTCTCAGAGGCTCAGAACTGGGTTTTCAGTGGGAAAACACAAACAGTGGAAGCTTCAATCTCTGCTCCTGAGATCTGTAATGTTAACTTGGTTCATTTAACACATACATTAAAAACACAGTATGGCCCTGGCTGGTGTAGCTCAGTAGTTTGAGTGCAGGCTGCAAACCAAAGGGTCGCAGGTTCAATTCCCAGTCAGGGCAAATGCCTGGGTTGCAGGCCAGGTCCCCAGTAGGGAACATGTGAGAGGGAACCACACATTGATATTTTTCTCCCTCTCTTTCTCCTTCCTTTCCCCTCTCTCTAAAAATGAATAAATAAAATATTTTTAAAAGGACAAAAAAAAAAACCCCACCATGTAGAAAGTGAAAGCAATATAACATATGTTTACTAGGTGTGTGACCTCGGGCAAGTCATAATATTTAACCGTTTTGTTTTCCCAGTAGTAGAAGGGGTATAATAATAGGCGTGTGGACATTAAATGATTTAATACACTACTGGCCCATAGTAAACACCCAAAAAAGGTTAAGCAATAATAACAATAATAGTGATGCTAAGTAAAAATATTCTTTACTGATAATTTCTAAGAAATGTGGAAAGAGAATTATGCGAGCTTAGTGAAAGAACAAGAGCCTGAAAAGAAAAATATTAAAGTCCTTTCAGGCAGGGATTTATTATGAAAACAATTTGCATATGAATGTGACCTTCTCCCTGTTCCTTAAAGTATTGGGTTGGACAAAAAGTCCATTTAGTTTTTTTCTGTGAAATAAAAGACACATTTTTCATTTTCACCAATGACTTTACTGATTTGGATATTTTGCATATGTCAGCTATCTCCTGCATGGTATAATGTTGATTGTTCTCAATTAATGTTGCGATTTGATTGCTATCAACTTCAGTTGGTCTCTCCAACCATGTAGCATCGTCAATTGAGAAATCTCCAGCATGAAACTTTGCAAAGCATTTTTGACACATTCATTTGATCAGTCACAACACCTCCTCCATACACTGCACAAATCTTTCTTTATTTTTTTGAGTTTAGGTTACATTCTACCTTTCTTGAAATAATAAAGCATAATATGCCAAAAGTGTTCTGTATTTTCTTCCCTCTTCAATATTAAAATGGTTGCAAAAAATCACCAATTCTGATGATTTTCTTTAAATGCATGCTGATATGACAGCTGTCACAATACAATCTAACAAAATTGTTTCAGATGAAGTTAAAGACACTTAAACACTATTAGAGCCAACATCTTATGGAAAAAAACTAATAAACTTTTTGGCCAGCCCAATATTTGGAAAGCTTTCAGTTCTAGGAAGTTCTGAGTACAAAACAAGCGAAAAAAAAGACATGACCTCTGCATTCTGGAACTTTTTTATAAAAAATTGTTAGTTAATTTTTGGGGTGACATTGGTTAATAAAATTATATAGGTTTTATGTAGCGGAGTAGGTGGATGTTATACTCACCTCCTCCCAGAACCAAAGTAGAACTACTTTTTAAAAATTATTTTTATTTTTAACTTTTTTTATTCATTTACTTAATTTTATTGTTGTTCAAGTACAATTGTCTCCATTTTCACCTTACCACAGCCCTCCGCCCCACCTTTCCCCGCCTCCCACCCTCAAACTTACCCCCTTTGGGCTTTGTCCATGTGCCCTTTATACATGTTCCTTGATGGACCTTCCCCTATTTTCCCCCATTATCTCTCTTCCCCCTCCTCTCTGGTTACTGTCAGTTTGTTCTTTATTTCAATGTTTCTGGTTATATTTTGCTTGATTGTTTGTTTTGTTGATTAGGTTCTACTTATAGGTGAGATCATGTGGTGTTTGTCCTTCACTACCTGGCTTATTTCGGTTAGCATAATGCTCTCCAGTTCTATCCATGCTTGTCATGAAAGGTAGGAGCTCTTTCTTTCTTTCTGCTGCATAGTATTCTGTTATGCAAATGTACCACAGTTTTTTGATCCACTAGTTTACTGATGGGAACTTAGGTTGCTTCCAGCACTTGGTTATTACAAATTGTGCTGCTATGAACATTGGGGTGCATAGGTCCTTTTGGATTGGTGTTTCAGGATTCTTAGGGTATAATCCCAGCAGTGATATTGCTGGGTCAATAGGCAGTTCCATTTTTAGTTTTCTGAGGAAATTCCATACTGTTTTCCACTGTGGCTGCACCAGTCTGCATTGCCACCAACAGTGCACTAGGGTTCCCTTTTCTCCACAACCTTGCCAGCATTTGTTGTTTGTTGATTTATTTATGAAGGTCATTCTGACTGGTGTGAAGTGGTATCTCACTATGGTTTTAATTTTGCATCTCTCTGATGGCTAGTGATGCTGAGCCTCCTTTCATATGCTGCTGGGCCCTCTGTATGTCCTCTTTGGAGAAGTGTCTGTTCATGTCCTTTGCCCATTTTTTAATTGGGTTGTTTGTCTTCCTGGAGTCGAGTCGTGTGAGTTCTTTATACATTTTGGAGATCAAAACTAGAACTTCTTGACTTAAAACAAAAATTGAGGGGGCAATTGCCCTGGCTGGTGTAGCTCAGTGGATTGAGTGCGGGCTGGGAACCAAAGGGTCCCAGTTCGATTCCCAGTCAGGGCACATACCTGGGTTACAGGCCAGGTCCCCGTGAGGGCCATGTGAGAGGCAACCATACATTGCTGTTTCTCTCCCTCTCTGTCTCCCTCCCTTCCCCTCTCTCTAAAAATAAATAAAAATAAAAAATCTTTAAAAAAAATTGAGGGGGCAATGAAGAACATGTCAGCAAAAGTTCAATAATCAGTATTGAATAGTAGTCTGCCCTTTTTCTGATAGGGAGCTCAACCATTTGTTCAAAAGCATAAAATAAATACATCCCAATAAAATGTTTAAAAGTACAGTAAAACCCAAAAGGTAGTATTTTTATTGCAGGTAATTATCAGATTATGGTGATACGGTGTTAAGAAATATACTTTCTCAATCTCAGTTCCTCTGCACTGCTCTCTTTCTGACAAAATGTTTCCAAAAATATGGCTCACTTCTGAATGGATAAGACCTTAGTGGAGATGAGAAAAATGTTTGAAATGTTAGCTTAATATTTTCTGTTAACCTAAGGATAGTTGGCAATTAAATTTAGTCTTAGTAATTACTTGAAACAAAATTTAATTGCTATATTAAATCTAATAGTTGAAGGGAAATGCCTACGCTTTTGTAAGATTTTAAAAATAACATTTTTGTTACAAAACTAAAAGCAATACTCAAAGTATTATTTTAGCCTTATTTTAAAATATGCTACTTATATAAAAACCACAATCATGATTGCAAAATACCAGTTTATTACTGCACCATTAGGTTTATTGAAGCAATAATGTGTTAGAGGGGAATAAGGCTCATGGCCACAGTTCTGCATTCAAATGGCTACTCTGCCATGTACTGGCATTAACTTTTTTCTTAATTTTTCTATTTCATTATGCAGTACGTACAAATCACCAAAATTTAAAGAATAATATGATACAGAGAATAATACAGTAAATAGCTATATGATTAAGAAAACCTAAGAACAAGAATAGTATAATTCCATTGAAACACCTGTTTACTCTTGAATGTGATATTTATCATCCCCATGAATGACTATATTTTTATACCATGTGTATGTGTTACTAATATAGAAATGGTATCACTCTGTATTTATTCTTCTGCAACTTAATTTTTTGTTCAACATTGTCATTGTAAAATTCATTTGTATTGATACAAACACCTCTAGTTCATTTATTTTGACTATTGTGCAGATTTAAATTGTGTGAATAATGCCACAAGTTGTTTATGCATTCTATGTTAGAGAATGCTTGTCTTTTCCAAACATTTGCTTTTATAAATAATAACTACTATAAATAGTAATGTGTCTCATCTTTTTATCCATGTAACTTAGAGTAAACTAGATTAGTTTTTTTCTGACAAATGGCATGGGGATCTTGATTAAAATGCAGACTTTGACATTTTATGTCTGGGGTGGGGCTCAAGACTCTGCATTTCTACCAAATTCCAGTTGACATGATAATGCTGATTCATAGAACAAGAAAGGAAAGACAAATCTCACTCATGGACTTTAACGTAATACCTAAAACGAACTATTGGTAACATAAGTCTAAGAATAGACTGGAAATAGAACTTCTACGCACTGATTAAGCATACCTTTGAGAAATGTACTATGTGGTGTAGCATTGGAAGTATTCTCTCCAATATCATGAATGAAATGAGTATACTCTCAATTACTCCTACTCTGACATAAGTAACAAAAGTTATACTAATGTCATGAAAATGAAGTATGACATGTTCTTTCATTTTATTATTCTCTGAAAGAGTTTTTATGAGACCTCAATTATCTCTTCTTTGACTACTTTGTACAACTTGTTTGTAAAACATTTGGGATTGGTTTTTCTTGATGGGTATGTGTTTAACTCGATGTAATTACTTTAGTGTTATATTCAGACTTTCTAATTATTTCTAAAATCAACGTTGAGTTATAGTTTTCCTTAAAAGTTCTTTTTTATTTTTACTAAGTTGTTTAAATTAATGATCTTTCCTATAATGCAGCGAGTGTCTTGTTTTGATCTTTCATATTGTTTTGTATGAGTTCTTTCCTTTTTTTCCTTGATCAATCTCAAATGTATTCTATTTTGTTAGTATTATAGAAGGTGCAACCTTTACTTTAGTTGATGCTTTTCATTGTTGTCTACTTGCTTAATTTCTGTTCTTTATTATATTGTCTCTTCTTCATAGGGAACTTTTTTAACTTAAGTTTTGCAATTAGGTCATTAAATTTGAGACTTTCTTTCTTCTTGAACATAGAAATTTAGAAATATAAATTTCCTTTGAAGTTGCACTTTAGTTACATCCACCAAATTTTGACATATACTGTCATCATCATTCATTAAAAGAATGGAAGCCTTCTTTTAAATGCCAATGATGTGAAGCTGTTCTTAGTTATCTTTTGTTACTGGTTTGTAACTTAATTTCATTGTTGTGAGAGAATATGGAGTAAAATACATTGATTTTTTTAAAATTTAAGATTCATTTTATTGTCTAGTACATGATCAATTATTATAAATATTGCATGTATAATTGAGAAGATTTATCATCTAATCATAGTATACATAGTTCTATTCATATCTGTTTGACCCAACTTGCTAATTGTATTGTTCAAAGTCTCTCTATCCTTACTAATTTTAGTCTGCTTTATCTATCAACTTCTGATAAGCATTGAAGTTGCTTATTAGTAAGGATGTAGGATAGATAGGACACACATCAGTAAGGATGTAGGATAGGATAGGACACATATCAGTAAGGATGTAGGATGAGATAGGATAAGTAAGGTAGGATAGGATAACCTCTCACAATGCCAGTAAATTTGTCAACTCCTGCTTGTAGTTCTGTCAGTATCTGTCTTATTTATTTTAAGGACATAATAATACATACACACATTATTACAATTAGTACATCTTCCTGCAGACTGAAATAGTTACCCTCTTTATCCCTAATACTGTCTGTTATCTTAAGTCTATTTTGTCTATACCAGTCCTTTTTTATATTTGCTTAACATATCTCATTCCATATATTAACTTTCATCTTTTCTGTGTCTTCAAATTTTCAGTGAGTCCCTTGTAAAAATATTAGAATTGTTTTCTTTCCAAATCTTAAAATCTTAGTTTTCAGCAAGTGAGTTTAGTCTTAATTTTACTGTGATTTTTCCTATAGTGGAATTTTGCAGTCATGTTAACTTATATTTTTATATTTATTTTGTCTCTTCTGTGCCTCTCTTATACCCATTCTCACTCTTGGCTTCGATTCTGCTGGCTAAGTTTCAAAACTAATTTCCTTCCTCTATTGTATTAGAATTCTATATTCTAATCACGATCTTCCTTAAAACTTTAACATGAATGAACAACTTAAATCACAAAGATTATTTATGATTTTCTCTATCTCTCATACTATACATGTACCTTTAAATGCTTTAATTCAGTTTACCCTCATTCAAAGTATTATAATAAAATAAGTAGTTTTATTATGTTTTTGATTTTTACTTTTTTAACTGGACACCCAATGTTTGCTTATATTTGCTCATGTGTTCACTAATTTATTTGATCATCAGTCTTTTCTGCATCTCAGATATTTCTTCTGGGATTATTTTTCTTCAGTTTTAAGAATGTCCTTTAAATATTTCTTTTATGAAAGCTTGTTAGCCGTAAGCTCTCCTAGTTTTTTCCCCTTGACTGAAATGTTTTTATTTCACCTTCATTTAACTAAGTACACAATTCTAGGTTGACAGCTTCATGCTTCTCAGAACTGGGAGGTATTACTTGAAAATATTTTGCCTTGCATTATTGCTATTGATGAGAATGCTGCCATCAATTTGTCATTTTTGCATAAGCAATCTTCCTTTTCTCTCAAGCTGCATTTAAGATCTCCGGTTTTTAGTTTTTATTTTGTCTTGCAATTTCATTACCATATGCATAGATATGGATTTTTTATTTGTTTATTTTTCTGGAATTTATTTTGCCTCTGAAACTAAGGATTCATAACTTCCATTAATTCTGGAAATTTCTGATTCATTCATTCACCATTAATTCAACAAATACTGCCTTTCCTTTGTTCATTCTATTCTCTCCTTTTGAAATTCTAAATATACCAAGAGAAGAATTTCTCGTAGCTTCCATGTCTCTTAATTTTTGTCACATTTTAGTTTTTCTCCTGTGCTGCATTCTGGTTAATATCTTTATATCTCTCTTCCAGTCTAAGAATTATCCCTTCAGTTGTGTTTAATCTGCCATTTAACCAATCCTTAATGCTTCAATTTCTACCATATATTTTACTTTTAGAAATTTTATCTGTTTTTATTTTTCAAATGTACCTAGTTATTTTAACAGACCTTTGTTTCTTGCTCATGTTTACAATTTTCTATCTTCTGTTAAATATTAAGAATGTTTATATTCTGCCCTGGCTGGTGTAGCTCAGTGGATTGAGCGCGGGCTGGGAACCAGAGGGTCCCGGTTCGATTCCCAGTCAGGGCACATGCCTGGGTTGCGGGCCAGGTCCCCATGAGGGCCATGTGAGAGGCAACCATACATTGCTGTTTCTCTCTCTCTCTCCCTTCCTCTCCCTCTAAAATAAATAAATAAAAATCTTTAAAAAAAAAAAAAAAAAAAAGAATGTTTATATTCTGTCTCTGATTATTCCATTGTTTGTGTCCCTGAGTGTGTAGTTCTCTTTTCTGCTGTGTCTCACTTATGGAAGCGTTGTTACTATTGTGTTTGATGATTTTATATTGGGAGTTTATATTTCACCAATCTCTGTTTATGGGAAATCCTGAGAATCTTGATTCCTCCAAGAAAGATTTGTTTTTCTTTCTATTACATATAATAGTATGCTACTAGTCTGTGTGAGGGTGCCTTTTATGGCTAGGTATTATTATCAGAGGAGTCTTTATTTCCCATGCAGAATGTAACCCAGAGAAACACATTGTTTCCACTGAAGCCCTCTGAGTGTTCTGGAGTTATCTAGTTGTCTTCATACCAGCACCCCATTCCTGCCATCTTTAATATACCTTAGGGTTTGTTCTGGTTTATTGAAGAAACATTAAAATTTCAGGATTTAGGTAACTTTGATCAGCAATGTTTCCAGGTGTCTAAAACTTTGGTGCTGACTTATTACTCCAGTTTTTGTTCCCCTCATTTTGGAATATTGAAATTTTTTTACTAGTTTCTCAAGAGCTCAGTTCTGTCTATTAGTTGTAAATTATACATCATTCTTTGGTGCTTTACAGTGGAAAATGTTTTGAATAGATTCTGCAGGACTTACCAGAAGCGGGGGAAAGAAAAATCTTTACCTAAGTTGCACCAGGATTAAATAAGAAAAATGTAACTAGAGAACTTAGCAGTGGTCCTTAAATGATATGTTCAATAATTATTAGTAAAATAAAACACTCATTTAAAAATTAAGATTTTAAGTTTCCCAAATATTTTCTATGATGGGCTTTCTTAATCTCTTCCATTTATGTAAAACCTATTTGTTCTTCAAAAAGAAAAGAAGTATTCATTTATATTCATAAATAGCAACTAGAATTTTTGTTTTACATTTTATAAAACTATTATACATATATTAATATACTTAATGTAAAATAAATGTAGAACTTATACTAAATTATAGTATTTGAGTTTATAATAAATCACTAAAAATTATACAGGAAAGTACTTCTTTATACCAAAATTAGCCAAAAATTGCTATTAATGCTTTATCAAAGGTAAAGATACCTTTACCTTTGGTTATCCAAGCACTAACACTTTGAAAGTTGTTCAGAGCTCACATTAGCAGTGTTTATTCTTTTCTAAAGTGAATGATATGATATGTGTCTTCTAAAATTAGTTTACTCTTAGTTTCCAATTTCACCTTAAAAATTAAAAATAAATTGATAGCATTTTTAAGTATTCCTTTTAATAATTTTAATGTGAATGGGAAGTCATTTATCTAGGGCCTATCACTTCACTTAACGAGTTATAAAAAACAAACAATAAATGATTCTCCAAAGATGTAAATGTTCAAAATATCTACTCCAGAGGAGATGAGTGTGTCATCATGTCTGATTGTCACAAAATGCAGCGCTGATGTAATTTTAATGTCAAGCACGGTAATATCAACCTTTTTCGGTAGGAAATCTAAAATTGAAATTTGCCTCCAGACTATGTATTTCTTTGTTTTGGTTTATTTTTGGATTTTGTGGCTCTTGCAAATTGTTTGGGAAACACAGCCAGGCTTATTAATGTACTTAGGTATTTTAATTGGAGAAGATGACTATCATCACGAGCAGTTCTGGATCTCTTCCTCTGGACTTTGTAGTCGACTGCTCTGGCTTCAGTAGAAAGAAATGGAGTCAAATGCCAATATTTGGGATTAAATATTTTGGCATCTAGCTCATGATTTACATAACGTAATAACAGTGGTAGCCAGCCTGACTAAGTGTTTATTATATTTCTCACACTATGCAAGGCCCTTTCCATACACTGTTTCACTTAACCTTCACAGTAGCCTAAGCCAGTTCAATTTTTCAAATAAATAAATGGAGGCCTAAGAAGGCTTCTGCTTGTTTTATATTGTAAATGCATGAGACAATGAGAAACTAGAATTCTCTACTCTGTATAACTACTATGTATATGCAGCTATCTGACCTTAGCAACTGTTGTTGCTCATTCTTTCAATTTCACCAACAAATGAGAAAGTGCTGCTCAGCAGTAGACAGTCAGAGAGAGAGGACAATATGGGTGTCCTAGGTTTGAAGCCCAGCCTCCCCGAAAACATGTCCTGAGTGTTGCCGGGATCATTCTTGTCCATCCTGTTTTTAAATAGTAGCCTCTAGTCCACCTTTGAGAATCCTAGCTACTACCTGGATTATCTGCTTGATAACTTCCTCAACAGCCCATTTCTGACTTTCTGTTAATATAGCAGATATTTCAGAATGGTGAGGGACTGCAGAATTCTTCTAACCCAAACTTAATCAGTTTGCAGAAAAGGAAACTGAGGGTCCATATTTAAGTGATTTGCCCTAGACCACACAATGGGTGCCTCATGTTACCCTGCCTGCATCTGTTAAAAGACCCTTAACAAGATTATCCAGGTTTAATACTACACTGTAACCAACTCCAGTTAAAAATTTCCAAAGAACTTGAAACAGACCAAAGAAGTTGAAGTTTTGTTCAATAAGCTATTCATTCCTTGCTTCCTCTCCATTCATTTATACAAGCAAGATAGTATATGTCTGCTATGAGTCAGGCAGCATGACATCCACTAAAACCATAAAGACGGAAAGACAGAGTCCTTGCCTTAGCTCATTCAATTGAAGCATGTTACCCAGCCACACCAGAGGAAGCCTCATCGGGAATAGGGATTGTCCTGGTTCAGCCACTCACTTTTTCCATCAATCGCTGTGTTTATTGAGTACTTCCTATTTTTTCTAGGCTTTTGGTATATAATGATGAACAAGATATACAAATATTCCTGCATTCAAAGACTTCATACAGAAATTATTAGAGGAAAACTATAAAGAGGTAAGCAAATAAATAAAAAAAACGAGATAATTTCAAGAGATAATGGTATGAGGAAGATAAAATTGAGTAACATGGTGGAGTGACAAGAAGCATCTATTCTTATGGGATAAGAGAGGTGAGGCTTCTCTGAGGAGGTGACATTTGACTTGAGACCCAAATAATATAAAGGATACAACCACTCAAAATCTCACCTGTGGGGTGCTGCAATAACATATCGATCCTCTCAGCCTTTGGGCCAACAGGCAGGGCCCAGGGCAGCAAAGCCCCTGACCAGTCATCAATCACCTTCCCTGTTTACTCCAGTTTGTTACGTAAATGTTACCATTTTCTGTGTATTGCATGATATTAAAAGCATTGGGAAGTACTGTTCTAGGGGAGAACATTCAAATCCAAGCAGAAGAAAAGCAAGATGATGGAGCTTGGTGTGTTGGGTAACTGTAGAGTAGAGTGCACAGAAGGGAGAGTGACAGGGAATGAAGTCAGGGAGCAGGCCAGGGCCAGGTCATGGGGATGCTCGTAACCTTGGTATGGATGTAGGGATGAAGTGCGGATGATGTAAATGTTTCATTAGTCTCTTTCTGAAGAGCAATTGCTTGCATTACTGTGTTAAGGTACTAATAGGTGAATCAAAATACAGATTATGGGGAAATGTTGAAAATAATACAAAGAACGGAAAGAGAAAATTTTATCTGGAGCTTGGTGTGAGTACTAAAATTAAAATTAACTAAAATTAATGCTGAGTTTTCTAGTAGTCAAAGTCTCAAATAAAATAACATGGATTGTATAACTTCTTTGTCTAGTTAAACATTTAATTGCATCAGGATCTATAGATTTTTTTCTTGCTATCCCAATGGAAGAAATGTATTGCAGAGCTCATTATCAAGTAATTTAGTAAATCATATATTACCTGTCATTTTGCGTAAGTTCAGAAATATCTTTTTCAAATGCCACTTCGTGAAAGTGAAAGTTTTATCTTAGTGAAGGCCTTTCATGAGAAGCTGAGTATATGATATGGATAACAGGTGATCGATGACTGATAGGGCAGGGAGAGAGACTGAGTACATGAGCGAGAACAGGTAATAGATGATGGATGAGAGAGAAGACTCTCCATATACATTGCTTTCTGGTAAAAAACAACAACAACAACAAAAAAAACCTGATTAAATTTGAATATACTTACCTTCTAGACCTCCCCATACATCCATGCCTCCACATCATTGCCTACAGTTCCCTCAACCTGACATATTCATCCTCATCTTTTACACTAAAGAAATTCCTACCTCAAACACAAAACAATGCCCAAACCCCAGCCTTTAATAACTACACAGCAGTTCTCTACTTTAGTTTGAAGTTCATTTAGCTAGCTTTTAAAATAGACAGTTACCACCCAAAACCAATTAAATAAGAATTCTTAGAGAGGAGGGCCTGGACATTGGCATTTTAAGCTTTCCAGATGATTCTAGTGAGTAAATAGGGGTAAGAATTGCTGAGTTAGGCTAGTGGTTCCTCCTACTTACAGTGGGCTTCAAAGAGAACACAGAGCTTCCCCCCTGATATGTGGACCAGATGGGTTTCTTTCCTGTGAGAGGGAAAAAACACCCCCCAACTACAACTGAATGTGTTGCAAGTGAGAAAGTCCTTATGGTTGCCTACTATGAAAGTAAATGAGTAATTACCTCCTTGACCTTGTATTTAATGAGGAAAACTGCGTAACAAATCTGCTTTGGTTCTGGCTTGGCTCAAAGTCTGTACAGAAATAGGCATTTCAGTGAGTCCTTTTCACCTTCTCATTGAGAAAAGAGAAAACATTATTGGAATATTGCGGAGAGAACAAATTAAAGTGGCTGTCAAACCTGAGTGTGTAAAAATCACTTGACAGGTTTGTTAAAACCCAAACTCCCAGGCTCCAACTACCAGTGACTCTGATGGAGTAGAGCTGGGGCTTGTGTGTTTGCCCAACGACCCTGTACAATTCTCATGCTGGTGGTCCACACACCAGTGTGAAATAGGAGTTTACAAAAGGATGCCCCTTTTTCGTGATATATAAATGCCTCTTCCTGACTCTCACACAAGCTCAAGGACCCTTTCCCACTTTTGAGAGGAAATAGAATTAAGAAAATCTAAGTCTGGCAGCTAATTTCAAAGACCACAGCAGAGGCATGCCAGCTGAAGTAGGACAGAGAGAAAAGCAGCTTGGCAGCAACTGCAGACAGCTAGGGAGCCGAGGGCTGTGGCATCAGGAAAGCATGCAGGTGTGGAGGCCAGATCTGGGTTAAAGTTAAGAAACTTGCTATCAACACGGACAGATCCTCTGTAGTGAGCAGGCTGGGGAATAAATGTTGCAGCTGCTCTCCTAGAAGTCAGATGTAATAATCCTGCCCTTCTTAGACGCAGACTCCTCTAATCAAGCTGTGAAAAATATCCTAACTGTGATCTGCTATTGTTGACAGAAGGCTAATTTGGTCATACCCTGGGGCTTCAATTCTCACATCCCTCTCAGAAACACACTGCTTCAAGTTTCGGAAATGTGAGCCTTGGGAAGTTCACTTACAAACACACAGTGGCTTCTCTGTGAGGCAGAGAAGTGGGGAGCACCCAGAAGCCCAGCTCCTCCTGCAAAGCCACAGAATAGATTGTGGCTTTCCAGCACCCATTCTCCACATTGGAGTCAGCAGAAAGTAACTGAATAGAATACAAAATGTGCTAATCCATGGATGCCAAGTACATAATCCTACCAATTCCTTCATTCGTTATCTCCTTTGTTTATTAACCATTTTTTCTTTCATTCCAAAAAATATTTTAAAACATTTAGTATGTGTGTGTTAGCTTCATTTCCTCAGAAGCAGAATCTAGGACAAAGAATTGGGTACAAGCAGTGCCTTTGGAAGGGGATTCCAAGAAAAGAAGTGAGAAAGTGGACAGGAGGTAAAAGGGGGAAAAATGCGCTTTGTGGAGGACATCGCTGTGGTCAGTGGCGGAGGTTCTCTGTTTCTAGGAATTGTTTCCTAAAGCATGGGCAGATGAAGGGATTATTTGAGGGTGCCGGTTCCCTGCCCACAGTCTGAAGAAGCCCCACTCTCCACCTCCTTCCAGTGTTCAAGGTCATGGAGGAATGAATGCAGGGCAGAGTGCAAGATGAAAGGCTGTCAGCTGGCGAGTGAGCAGAGCTTGCCCTGGCTTTTCCGTCCTGCCCTAGAGAAGCTAAACTCAGGGGACAGGCCAAAGAGAATGTAAGCTGGAGCTTGGTGTGTGACTACTACAGTATGTCAGACTGTGCTAAGCTACAGCAATGAACAAATTATGTTCTCTGACTTCTGAGAGTTCTTAGTCTTTTAAGGGAGAGAAACACTGAGGAAAAAGTGCCATTCGGTATGAAAACTGCGATAGTGATGATATCCAAAAAGCTTTATCAGACAAAGGAGTGGATGAAATTAATTTGTAGAAGGGAGATTTGGAGAAAGGAAAGGAGCAGGAAAGGAAAATTGAGAGAACTTTACATAAATGTGAGCTGAACCTTGAAGGATGAATCTTCTCTCTGAGCAAGAGAACAATAAAAGAAATATGTGTTTACTGATAGGAACAAGGTACATCTGGGAAACGGTGTTGAGTAAAGTGTGACTGAGCATGGTGCTTGTGTGAAAGAAGCAAGAAGAAGCTAAACATCTTTATCCTGAAGGCAATGGGCAGGCCATCCAAGTGTAAGCAAGAGAGTGACTAAAGGGAGTTTTCAGGAAAGGATCACATCACTGTGATTCATGGAGATTTGTCCTTTCATTAAACACTGATGTGAAGCATACTCTAAGTACCAGGGATGATGCCAAGTGCAGAGCACACTGGTAAATGAGATGTGGTCTTTGTCATCAAGTGGTCCAGGGCCCCATGGCCAGAGAGAGACAGAGAATCTTTGTAATATGCTGCAATCAGCATCACAGTATGTCTCATTGTATGGGGACTTGGAGTCCAGGGAAAGCTTCCCTATCTCTCTAGCATTTTGTGGTCCCTGCAGATTTTCTTGGCAATTTGCGTTGTTCATTTTTCAAAAGCAGAGAGCTAGGTTGCTTGCCTGTACCATTCCAAGAGAGCTTGACTGAGGAGGCAGTGTCTTTGGGGGGAAAAAAGCAGCATAAATGAAATGATGGAGTGTGGGTGTGTGTTGCGGGGGGGACAGTGTCAAAGTAGGGCGTTTGTGGTCAAAAAGACTTTCCTCTTTCCCCTGCCAGGTATGTTCTACCTCATCATCTCCCTGGCTGGCTTACTCAGCCTTCTGTTTTGAGTTTGAGCCTCATTTCTTCCTGGAAGACTTCCATGGTCCCTCATGTCCAGGAGATCCAGCTAAAGGTGCAAACACATTCACCAATTGTTTATCTTTTGTTAGTTGTCTAAAAAGAAATATGCATATAAGCAAACAAGTCTCTTCCAACCTTCTAATTGTGGTAAGGACAGTAATGTGGCTGTCTTGTACATTCTGTATAATATTCTGGTCTTGTCACAGTGAATCATTTGCTAAAAGAGGAAGGCACATCAAAGGAATATAATACCTATTTAGTACTCACAACATCTCTCTCTCTCTCTCTCTCTCCCTCTCTCTCTCTCATCAAAGTAGTTCTTCAGTCGGAGGCATAATTATGATTGTCCAAACATCTCATTTTAGGCTTTGCTCCTCAGACCAAATTTCTTCCTGTCAAGGGGTGGGTGCCCAAGACAGCAAAATACATTTACTTTCACCTAAAACAAGGTACCAAACTCCACACTTGGGCACAATCCCATAATCTCCATCCCCATGAGCTTCTTTTACTCTGCTCTATTTCCAAAGAAGCTGGTTTCCTGGAGGTCCCACCTCTGCACAGGTATATATGCAAAACAATCAGAAATGACAGTCTTGTTTATTTCCAATAATGATCACAATAACTAACATAGTACATGCTATGCGCAGAACACAGTTCTGTTTTACACATGTTATTGTTCCCATTTTAAAGAGGGGAAACTGATGTACTAGCATAAGTAACTAACCAAGGTCACACTAATCTGAGAAGCAGTAGAAGAAGGACTTGAGACCGAAGAAGTCTGGCTCCAGAGGCTGTGTTCTCAATCACAGAGCGCGGCTTGCTCCCAGGCTTCCATCTAAGGCCAGTCCCTCCTGTCAGGACACCTGTGACCCTCCAGACGCTATTTCTACCTCATTGCAACCTCCATATTCAAACGCATTCCTTCGTCTTTCTTTTCCCAAAGCTACACCTACTTCCCTTGACGCTCTCTCACAGGAGGAAATGTCTACGTATGTGGAAATTTTACTGATTAATTTATTTCCAAGAATTAAATCATCATTATAGTTTTACCCATCCATGTAGCAGTTCCCTGCCTCTGTTCACCTAGTCACTACCCCTCGCTAGCAATTCAGCCATTTTCAATTGTGGATTGTATTTTACCAGCCTCCAATCATGCTTTTCCACCAAGGCAGCAACCTTCTAGGCTTCGCTGGCATTTGGAACACAGCACAATCACCAAGTCATGGTCTTTAACTGAACTGGAATAGTCAGACAAGATTCATTTACCATAATTTTTCTTCCACCATCATTTGGTTGTTACAGCTAGCTTGTCACAATTAGGGACAGTGTCAAATTACTCTCAAATTTTCTGCTTTACCTGTAAAGATAAGCACTCTCTGTCTTCATTCTCTTTGCCTCAAACTGACACTTTCATTTTGCACTTACATAAGAAAGTTATTAAAGATTCTCTAACATTTGGGAAAGTTTCACTGCTAACTGGAATTTAACTCCTTTGGAAGGACAGTCGATAGCTATGACAAAAGTACATTGTATTTCTATCCCCTCCATCTGGAGGGCCCTTTTCCTTTCAATAATAACAGTAATTATTAACAATTTATTGTTGCTTATTATGTACCAGGCACCATCAAGTGCTTGTTATGCATTATTTTAGAAATGAGTAAACTGAGCCTGAGAGAAGCCAGGTACATTGTTCAACATCATAGCGGGTAGTTATTCCAGAGTCTATGCCTTAACTAGGCTCAGGGAAGAGACTGCACTTTCTCCATCACTTGGGCCATTAAATCTTCTCTGTGTTACGTGCTGTTGAGTCTACTTTGACTCCTGGCAAATACATGAAGGAATAATGTCCAGAACGTCCTGTCTTCAGTAGCACTGCTCAGCTCCTAGGGACTCATGCCTATGGCTTCTTCTCTCATATTGGGTCCTCCTCTTTTCCTGCTCCCTTCTGTGTTTGCCAGCATTATTGTCTCTTCCAAAGATGTACCCAAAGTGAGACAACTTCAGTTTTATCATTTTTGCCTCCAGGCATAATATTAAAAAGTTAAAGGCAAAAGTACATTAGTTGGCAAAAATGTAATTCTGATGGTACCAGGCTTACTATGCTCTAAGAACCCATTTATTCATCTTCTGGCAATTCAGGGCATTCGTAGAGCTCTCTTCCAGAACTACATTTCAAATGAATCAGTTTCTTTTTCCTGTTAGTCTTTTTCACTGTCCAGCTTTCATATCCATGCATAGTAATTGAGAGTTCGGGTGTGGATGATCTTAGCTTTGGTCTCTAATGACACACCTTAGTTCTTGATGATCTTTTCTAATTATTCTCCTTAAATGTATACCAAATATGGGAAAATATCCAAAAAAATAAAGATAACCATTTTTATCAGTTTTTAAATTTTTTTATTGTATTTTTCCATGACCTCTTCATGCCCCTGCCCCACAATCACCACATTGTTGTCAGTACCCACGAGAAGGTGACCTTAACCCTGTGGAGTTTCACAGCTGTCTGTCACAGATGTTTGTCTGTCAACTGCTGGGCTTGCTACATCTGTTTTCTAAACACTGCCAGCAGTGGTGTTGAAGTCTACTACTCTTCAGCTTTGGGCTACAAGTGATCTTCAAGATAATCTAGGACTAAAACTTAGAATTTAAGAATATTTCTCAGTTCTTTTAGCAAGAAGGATGGAGGGAGGATGGGCTCCAGGTACAGGACCTTAAGGATTAGGGTACACTTTTTTACTTTTGATTCAATTTTGGGTCCTCTGTATTAGCTTATTGTTCAGAATTGTTTTCTAAAGAAACTAGGTCAAATACTTACATTTTCAAATCAAGCAACAAAAAACTTTTTAAAATCAAAAAAGAATTTCCTCAAGTATGAGCTGAAGGTTTTTTTGATTTTAATCTAGTGAACAAGCATCAGTCATGTGCCCACCCTTAGGAAGAAAAAAGCATATGATCTTAATCTGTTAGAAAAAAAAAACTTATAATAAAATCTAACACTCATTAGTAATAAAGCAAGATATTAGGACTTTAATCATATAACCATTGAAAGCACTTTCTTTGCCTGATTAAATGAATCTAGTCATAATCTAGAGCAATAATCAATAACCATTTCACTGGTGAAACTTCAGAAGCATTCTCAGTAAAGTCAATATTATATTTAAGGCCCTAAACAGCATAATAAGAGAAGAAAAGAAATAAGAGGCATAATAATTGAAAAGTTAAAGGCAAAAGTGATATTACTTGGCAAAAAATGTGGAGTTTTACAGTGCCAAATATTGGCAAGTTTCTAGGGCAACAGGGACGCATAAATTATAGATGGTGAGTATGCATTTGCATAACTGCTTTGAAGAGCAATTATGTCTTTGAACTGCTATGAAGAGCAATTATGTCTTTGAACTGCTTCAAAGAGCAACAATACCTAGTAAACATGCCAAGTCTACTTTTAAGTATATGTTGCGGAGAAACTCTTACACATGTACTTCCAGAGGCATATACAAAATTGCTCATTACAACATTGATTGTAATAGCAAAAAATAAAATGGACTATAATACCATATAGTAGTTAAAATGAAATAACCAGACTTCAGTGTACTCATTGAGCAGATCTCAGATCAATATTTAGCAAAAACATTTACTAACATGATATAATTTATGAAGTTTTCAATACCCACATACCCAAAATATATGTTATTCATGGATAAACATGTAATAATCATGAACTTGAAGAATATATACCAAATTCAAGATAGTTACTTAGGGAGAAGAAAGGAGGGAAATGGACTACAAAGCGATAAGTGTAATCAACTTTTTAATAGTTTCTTTTATTAGGAATATATCTGAAGCAAAAACAAAAAAGGTTTAGTATTTATTAGTTTGAGTGGTAGAATCATAAGTATTTGTTAAACTAGCTTTTGTACTTTTTGGTATCTTTAAACTTTCAAAAATGTTTTGAAAATGATTAATATTTTAAATAAGATAATTATAAGCTAAGGAAAAATAAAACAAAAGGCCATAAAATGAAACATCTACACTTTTTATATTTCTTGTTTTCCCCCAGAGCTGAATGAGTAGGTAACTCCATTAATACAGTTTGAACTTAATCTCATGTTGGATCTGGAGGCTTATAAACTTATTTGCATCTATCCAAATTGATCCTTTCCAAAATCAGTAATAAAGTATCCTACTAGCAACGTGAGCAAGCAGTGTAAGAAACACTGCTTTACTAACTATTGCTTCCAAGAGTCATTATCTCTGCCTTTGTTTAATTTACCATTAAGATTGAATTCTATGATGCAGTAGGAATGTACTTATTAATTTAAAAAACCCCAGGATATCTCATATTTTTCTTTTGGAAAGTTTTTATTGAGTATATAGGAATCAAAATGTCAGTGTCTCAGAAAACCCTCCCGGTTTCCCAGGTCCAGCAGAGCCTCCTCCCTCTGTGCCTTTACTCCCAATTTCACAAGATTCTCTCCAGAAAAGGTAAACTCACTCAGATGAAACTCAAAGGTGCATTTTCTCATAAGAATAACATTACTTTAAACTTGGTGGCATTTGTAGCCAGTCACATCCCAATAACAAGGGCAGAGCAAGTCCTTGAAATAGGATTCCCCCAGAAACAATCATTATGAGAGAGTAAAACCTACAGAACAGGGGTCCCCAACCTCCTGGCCTTGGGCCTGTACCAGTCCAGGCCTGTTAGGAACTGGGCCACACAGCAGAAGGTGAGCTTGAAGGTAATGAGCTTGAATCATCCCGAAGCCATCCCCCTCCCACCCCAGTCTGTGGAAAAATTGTCTTCCACAAAACCAATTCCTGGTGCCAAAAAGCTTGGGGACTGCTGCTACAGAAAATATACTCAAATCCTCCCAATGGCTACAAAGGCTTAGCTTCATTAATCTTATTCCTCCACTGAATATTATTTTTTGTAATAATTTCAGACTTAGAGAAAGTTGTAGTAATAGTACCAGAAAAAACCCTGGATATTTTACCTACACACACACAGCCATACACTATTATAAATTTTCAGAGCCGTTTGATATTAAGTTGCAGATATGATGCCTTTTTAACAATAAATACTTCAATGTGCATTTCCTAAGAATAAGGACATTCATTTATATAATAAAACTAGAATATCAATATTAGAAAATTAGCATTATATATGAAGTGTGTAATGTATATATGCATATATACAGGCATGTATTATATACAGGTATATATGCATGCTTATGTGTGTATACATACTATATGTGGTGTATACACACACATATGTATATATACATATATACACACACATATACCTATATTTACATAATAGAGCGAGAAAGAAGAAGAACATGAGAGACATTCTCATTGCATGTGGAGGTGGTACATGCAATGCTATCAGGTGTTAGATTAACCACCCCTGGGCCTTGTGCTGACAAAAAGCCAGCAGAGCACAACAGCGAGGACCAGCCAAGCCTGAAGGAGACAGTCAAAGACTGTGGATGGATCACTTGTAGCCTCGAACAGGCTGCCTAAAGCTAGACCAGGTCACCAGCTGATATTACCAGGGAAGGGTCCAGAAGGAGAAGACAAGAGGCAAACAAACACTAGACTCTACTGAGACAAATTTTACCTCATTCTCTTTCTTTATTTGCATTATTTTTTTGCCTGCATAGCTTTTGAACATTGTTTTTTTGTCTTCAATTTTGTTTCCATTATTTCACTATTTTTTTATTTTATATATTTTTTATTTTTATTATTACTTTTTAATTTTTATTTTAGTTTTATTCCAAATCTCATATTTTACTCTTCCCTTCTCTTACTTCATTTTGCCTTTATCTTTCTCTCTTATGTTTATTTTAAATTTAATTTTTCCCTTTCTATATCTTGTTTCTATTTCTCACTCTTACTATTTCTCCTCCCTCCATCCTCTCAAAAACATCTTTCTTTCCATGAGTCACTTCACATTCGTTTTCCCTTTCTTATAATATTCCTATCCTCATTCCACCTTTATTAATATTTGCTCAGTTGTCATTGATATTGGGATTGTTGTTGCATTTTTTCAATTTTATTTCTAGTTGTTCACTATTTCTTATTTTAAATCTGATATTTTAATGTTCCCCTGTCCTAATCCATTTTACCTTCCTCCTGTCCGGCCTTATTTTCATTTTAAATTTTATTTTATCCCTTTCTTAGCCCAGTTTCTTACCCTTATGCTTATTATTCCTCCACCCTCTATCTTCTCAAAATTATTTTTCTTTAATTTAGACATCTCACAATAACTATTTTTCTTTTCCTTCTTTTAAAAAATATTCGTATTCTCTTTTCACCTTTATTAATCTTTGCTCTTTTGTCATGGATATGACTGCAGTGGTTGTTTTTCTTCAATTAGTTTCCATACTTTCACTATTTTTTTCTTTTTAAACCTCATATTGTACTCTTCCCCTTTCTTACTCCATTTTGCCCCATTTAATCCCTATTATAACTACATTATAAATTTTATTTTCTCCTTTTCTTCACCTTGTTTCTGTTCCCTACTCTTATTATTTCTCTTTCCTCTACCATCTTAAAATATTCCTATTCTCTTTCTACCTTATAAATCTTAGCTCCTTTGTTGTTAATATCATGGTAGAAGTTGAGGGGTACTTTTGCTGGTATGGGTTTTGTTTACTGGTTGTTTTGCTTTGTTCAGGCAGTTCCTGTACAACAGCATACAGGACACGGTAGAGGATGTGACTCTCAGTCAACCACCTAAAGGGGAATTCCCACAAACAAACAAGCCAAAAGCAACAAAACCCAATTCCAACAAGAGAGCCCACTTAACAATGCATAAAGGGCATCCCTAGAGCATGCAGCTCAGGAGCTCAAGAAGTCTGCACCACTGAGTCCCACAAGACCCTTACTACAGAAGGCCAACCAATGAAGACAGAGAGTCAAAGCAGATCAACCTAATATGCGGAAACAAACAAAAAGAATAACCTAAAATAGAGAAACAATGAAACAATCCCTAACCAAAAAGAAAGGAGGAATCCCAAGAAAGAGTGCTAAATGAAATTGAAGCAAGAAATTTATCAGACATAGAATTCAAAGTGATGGTTATAAGGATGCTAAAGGAACTAAGAGAGAACTGCAAGGAACTTAGTGGGAACTACATCAGCATGAAAAAGGACATTGAAACCATAAATAACAACCTGCAGGAAATGAAGAATACAATATCTGAAATGAAGAATGCACTAGAAGTTCTAGAATTAAAAGCAGGCCAGATGAAGCAGAGGATTGAATCAGTGAGTTGAAAGATAAAGTAGAAAAACAAAAATGCCCAGTCAGAGCAACAAAATGAAAAAAAAACTCAAGAAGAATGATGGCGGTTTAAGGGAGCTTTGGGACAGCATGAAATGTAACAATATTTGTATCATAGGGATACCAGAAGGAAAAGAAAGAGAACAAGGAATAGAAAATCTGTTTGAAGAAAACATGACAGAAAACTTCCCTCATATGGTGATGAGGAAAGTCATGCAAGTTCAGGAAGCACAGAGGGCCCCAATCGAGATGAACCCAAAGAAGCTCACTCCAAGACACATTAAATTAAAATGGCAAAATTTAAAGACAAACAGAGAATCATAAAGGCAGCAAGGGAGAAACAGCTAGTAATATACCAGGGTGATCGGATAAGGCTGTAAGCTGATTTCTCAACAGAAACACTATAGGCCAGAAGGGAATGGAACAACATATTCCAAGTAATGAAAAGCAAATACCTGCTACCAAGATGACTCCACAAAGCAAGGCCCTCATTTAAAATGGAAGGTAAAATAAGGAACTTCCCAGAAAAATAAAGGCTAAAAGTACATCTCCACCAAACCAGCATTGCAAGAGATGCTAATATGACTGCTTTAAGAAGAAACAGAGAGAAAGAAATACAGGCACAAAGGGAAGGAATGGTAGTGAATAAGTACCTATCAGTAATAACATGAAATGTAAATGTATTAAATGTTCCAATCAAAAGATATAGGATAGCTGAACAGATAAGAAAATATGACCTGCATATATGTTGTCTACAAGACACAAACCTCAGAACCCAAGATCACACAGGCTGAAGGTGAAGGGATGGAAATAAATATTCCAAGCAAAGAGACATGAAAAAGAAGGTGTGGTAGCAATACTTTTATTAGACAAAATGATTTCAAAACAAAGACCATAAAAGAGACAAAGAAGGTCACTACATAATACTTAAGGGAGTTGTCTAACAAGAGGATATGATCCTTGTAAACACATATGCTCCCAACATAGGAGCACCTAAGTATATAAGGAAAACCTTGGAGGCCTTTAAGAAAGAGATGGATAGCAATACAGTCATTGTAGGGGACTTTAACATCCCACTGTCAACAATGGATAGATTGTCCACACGGAAAATCAACAAGAATATTGTGGCATTGAATGACGCCCTAGATCAAATAGACTTAATTGATATTTACAGAGCATTTCACCCCCAAAGAAGCAAAATATGTGTTCTTTTCAAATGCACAATGTACATTTTTCAAAGATAGACCACATGGCAGGACACAAAGCAAGCCTCAATAAATTCAAGAAAGTTGAAATAATATCAACCATCTTCTCAGGTTACAATAGCTTGAAACTAGAAACCAACCTCAATAAAAAAAACCCCTCAGAAATGTTAACATACATGGAGACTGAATAACATGTCACTAAATAATAAATGGGTTAATAATGAGATCAAGGAAGAAATCAGAGTATCTGGAAACAAATGAGAATGAACACACAACAACCCAAAACCTATGGGATACAGCAAAGGCAGTCCTGAGAGGGAAGTTCATAGCAATACAGGACTACCTAAAGAAGATAGAAAAATGCATAAACAACCTAACCCTACATCTAAAAGAACTGGAGGAACAACAACAAAAAAAGCCCAGAGTGAGTAGAAGGAAGGAAATAATCAAAATCAGAGCAAAATTAAATGACATAGAGACTAAAAAAAAATTCAAAAGATCAATGAATCCAGGAGCTGGTTCTTTGAAAAGATAAACAAAATTGACAAACTTTTAACCAGACTCATCAAGAAAAAAAGAGAAAGGACCCAAATAAATAAAATCAGAAACAAAAGAGTTGATTAACAGCACATGCCACAGAAATACAAAGGATTGTAAGATATTATTATGAACAATGATATGCCAAGAAATTGGGCAACCTAGGAGAAAAGGACAGATTTCTAAAAACATACAATCTTCTAAAACTGAATCAAGAAGAAGCAGAAAGCCTGAATATCCAATAACAACTAGTGAAATCTAAGCAGTAATCAAAAAACTCCCAGCACACAAAATCCTTGGACAAGATGGCTTCACAGGCAAATTTTACCAAACATTCAAAGAAGAACTAACTCCTATCCTTCTCAAAATATTCCAAAAAGTTAAAGAAGAGAGAAGACTCAAACGCTTTTTATGAGGCCAGTATTATCCTAATTCCAAAACCAAGTAAAGACACAACAAAGAAAGAAAATCACAGGCCAATATCTCTGATGAACATAGATGCTAAAATCCTCAATAAAATACTAGCAAACTGGATCAAGAAAAACATTAAAAAGATCATATACCATGATCAAGTGGGATTTATTCCAGTGCTGCAAGGATGGTACAATATTCTCAAATCACTAAATCAAATACACCACATAAACAAAATGAAAAACAAAAACCACATGATTATATCAACAGATGCAGAAAAAATAATTTTATAAAATCCAGCACCTATTTATGATTAAAAAAAAATACTCAGCAAAGTGGCAATAGAGGGAGCATACCTCAACACAATAAAGGCCGTATACAAAAAACCTACTGCTAACATCATACTGAATAGACAAATACTAAAAGCATTTCCTTAAGTTCAGAAACAAGACAAGGGTGTCCACTTTCACCATTCCTATTGGACATAGTACTAGGAGTTGTAGCCACAGTGATTAGACAAGAAAAAAAAAAGGACATCCAAATTGGAAAGGGGGAAGTAAAACTGTCATTATTTGCAGATGACATGATAGTGTACAGAGAAAACCCTATAGTCTCTATCCAAAACTATTTGACCTAATAAGTGAATTTGGCAAAGTAGTAGGATACAAAGTCAATATTCATAAATTGATGGTACTTTTGTACTCCAACAATGAACTATCAGAAAAAGAAACTAGGAAAAAAATCCCATTTACTATAGCAACAAGAAAAATAAAGTACCTAGGAATAAATTTAGTCAAGGGGGTAAAAGACCTATAGTCAGAAACTAGGGAAAAAAGTTGTTTCTAATGAGTTCCTCCTGGAAGAAAATTTGGGGAAGAGTTTGAACAATAAGGATGCAATAAAGATGACAAATGTAACATGTGTAAAAGGGTGAATTTGAACCTGCAAACTCAAAAAGAAAGATAAGGACATTCTATTGCTTCTTCTGCTGGTCAAATCAGTTTTAGGTGATAAACCACATCTTTGCTATCTACCCTGTCTTAACATGGTCTACTCATCTACTTGCTTCTTGGAAAGAAACCCTAGAAATTAGGAACCCTGGATAAGAAAAGGTGAATATCATTCTTCATTTGGAAAGGCTCAGGGCAATGCAGGCCTACTCCCTGGGTCACTTTCTGCACCCTTGGCTCACCACAGAGTGTGGGCCAGGTGAGTCAAACAGTGAGTCAACAATTGCTATTACAGTTTGAAGAGTGTATGCTAAGTATTTATCTATAGAATTTGACATTAAAAAGTCACACTAAGACAAAATGCTCTCACAGTTTTCTGGGGCACCTCCTAATTCTGAAAGCTACTTGGCCACAAAGAACTTCTCCAGCAAGAATGGCTGGCCTGAAGGCTGCATACAGTCCAGGGAAGGGACTTACTGGTCGCTTTGGCTGCTTATATGCAGAGACATTGTCAACATCTGCACACGCCAGAAATATCAAAGTAGTAAGGGAAATCAGGACTTAGGATGAAATCAGCTTTCCAATTTACCAGAAAGGTTGTTGGTAAAATGAAATTTTATTTCATTTCTGTATATAAAGCCTGGCAGATGTAATCTTTGAACAAGTTGATGGTTGATGAGAATCATTTTGGTTTAGCGGCTAAAACATAGATTTTTTAAATCAAATAGACCTAGATTCAGTTTTTGGCTTGGTCACTTACTAGCTGTGTGATCTTATGCAAGTTATTTAATCTCTCTGAGCCTCAGCCTCTTTTCCTTGTAGAATGAGGATAATAATCCCACCCTTGCAGGACTTGATAAAAGAATGAGTTTGAAATGTATCTAGAGAAAGGGTTCATTAAATGGTGCAAATGGTGGTAGCAGGAATAATATTAATGGATGTGTTAATGTTGGTAATTGGTTTTTTTAATCTATTATTATGAGGGTGTATTTTATAGTTTTTTAAATGAACATATGTCCTCTTTCACTGATTTAACGACCATTTTGATTATAACTTGTTGATTTTTTGTCTCTGTCTCAATGCAGAGGGAAGGAGAAGTATAATATTTAAAATCCAACGTTTCCAAGATCTTCAGAGAATAGTTATTTAGTTATCTTATTTTGGATCAGGATTCTTAACCAGAAGATTAGTAGTTTCCCAAGCCAAATTCAATTTCCAATACCTGTAGAATGAGCAATGTTTGACAGGATACTTCAGTCTTTTTACTAAGGGTCTTAATGTAAATCAAGACCTAAAACAAAGAAACACAATGTAGTTTTACATTGCGATCCTGCTCAAAAGGATCACACTCCAAGTTCTAGTTACTATTGAATATCAGGAATAAGTTAACTATTGGCTTGATGGCAGTGTTAACTTCCATAGCAAAGTAAACCTGAAATACCATAGCTGGTGCCTTACAGCAGCCTAAGAGTAAAAGGGAGGCCAGCCTAAGAGTAAATGTGAGGTGAGGAGCCAGAAAGGACAGAATATTGACCTCAATAATGGCTGATCAATAGGAAACAATCCAAAAAACAATGACGGCAATTCAAGTTCCTTTCCAGGAAGGCAGAAAATCTAAAGCAGTTCAAAGTGGTAGGAGTGAGTCACGGAGCCCTCTCAGGCAATGAGAGTAATGGGAGCATCACTTGAGGGTCAGGCTGTCTAAGGGAATCTGACTGAAAGTCAGACAGAGAAGAACATAAACTGGCAAGGAGGCCTCATTGTGCAGGGAAGAATTCAGTGAGGAACTGAAAAATCAGAGCCAGCAATGGGACATGTTGCTCTGCTCTACCAGCATTATTCAAGGACACATGGGGGTGTTGCCCAGAGAGATATGAAAGCACAGAAATTTGCGGTCTTAGCCCAGGAGTAGAAGAAACATGATTCCAAAAATAGATGGCACAACTCACAGCTAGCTGAACACTCAACAAATAGCTGAGATGGGGGTAGGCCAGGGCAGACACTCACATTAAACTAAACAGGACTCATTTGTGCATTCAGGTGCATCTTATGTTTTCTCATTTTATTGAATTTATCGGGGTGACATTGGTTAATAAAATTATATAGGTTTCAGGTGTACAATTTTATAACACATCATCTTCATATTGTATTGGGTATTCACCACCCTAAGTCAAGTCTCCTTCCATCACCATTTATCTCCCCTTTACCTCCCCTCACCCCCGTTCCCTCTGGTTATCATCAGACTGTTGTCTGTGCATCAGTTTTATTTTTTATTTTTCACTTAATCTCTTTATCATACTTTCTCCTTTTGATCTATAACAATGAAAAAATGAAACATGTTACTCTGTAATAGTATTCTAGAAGCTAGAACATTAAGCTGAATAGTTTCTGTTGACTTATGAGTCTCTTTGGATGCTCTTTGGCTATTCGTGATGGAAAAGAATATTTCAAACCTGCAGTGTATACTGAGTCACAACTCACTGTCTTCCAAATATACTAAAAAGGAAAATCTTCATAGCATAACAGAGGTACACCCTTAGCAGTGATGAGCTACTGCAAAACTATTTGATGGTTCAAACTGGAAAGGAAATTCTGCTCGCTTTTATAAAAAGTTATCACTCCACTCTACTATCATTCCAAAGAAATATAAGGAGACATAGGTTGTAAAACTTAATTTTAAAAAGCATGTTAGCACTTTTCTGTTTAAATGAATGTTTCCTTATCCGAAGCAGTTACTTTGGGAAGCTCTGTGCGAATTTCAGAAAGGTACCCACACTGAAGGTGTCAATCATTTCCTCCCATTGGCAGTTCTGCTCTGAAAACCTGTGTCATCCTCAGCCTGGGGAGGTGCAACTTTGCTTGCTGTGTGGCTTGACTTAGCTTCCTGGGTTTATGGATGTGAAACATAAAACGTCTGTTTGGAGTTAGAGATATGGCATGACAAAGCCACTTCATCTCAGAATCTGCTTACTAGGAAAATCAAGCTGTGGCATGGGAAGTTGAAAGAAGCCTTATTAGATATTACATATGGCTAAAACTTAGCCATGTTACCAAAAAGAAAGAAATATTTGGCAATTTCAAAGTTGGCTTTTATTTAGATTTGGACTTAGATAGAGCTCATATACCTTTGTTCTATAAGTTTTTGCTACCACAGAACCCAAAGGACAAAGGATAGTTAGTATCATAGGCAAAAAACATCTCTAAAGTCTTTTCCTTACCTTTAAAAACCATGTGAATTTTACATTGTATTGACATATATTTATTTGTTGTGATATTATATAATACTTTCAATCATATCACAACTTGGATTTCTTAACTTTCCCCCCAGATCTTCTAGTGCAATAAATAGCTTCCTCACTCCCAGGAAAACTTGTCTCGTGGTTTTTGCATACCTTCTCACCACTGTGTACTGTCCACAAAAATTATTTAAAATTTTTTGGCAATACTGAAAGGGGAAGAACAAGGATAATGTAGAAGATGAAAGGCAGGTAGCGAACAATATCACACAAAGAAATCACATTTTCACCTCGTGAGACTGAGCCATATAGTCATCATTTTCTGATATGTTCTAGAGTTAAGCTGAAACAAAGCATAAGGGTGATGACATGTCCTTGTCTTTTGCTTCTCAGAGCCTCTGTATGCTATAGTTCAAAGGAAGGGAACAGGTCAGGGTAGTCAATTTCAGGAAAATCTCATTCTAACCATCAAAAAGCCCAAAGCTTACTGTCAGTATCAAACCAAACCAGTCAGCAGTGCCTCATTCTTCATTCTAGGAAAGCTACCCTGGAGATAGCAACTGAGCAACTGAGATAAAAGAAAAAAGAAAAGAATCTTAGAGGGAGGGTCATGTCAAGATTTTTTTTTTTTTAAAGCAAAATGTAGTGATGCTTCTCCTTTATACATAACCTTGATACTTTATACCAGAGAATGCTGTAGAGAAAGTAACAGCTCCTGACAGTAAGGAGGTATTCTTAAAAGTGCATCACTTTAGAAATATTCCATCAGTCAACTAAGTCTGAATTTATGAAATATTTGAATAATAGCATCATGTTATTTTTCGGCTGTCCAGCATTGATCTCATTAGCAAAGATTTTGAATATTTATGAAAACCTACAGTTATGTTGGGCTTTCCAGAGTTTCTTTCTTAGCCTTTAACAGGCATGAAGCAAAAGTTTCCTCTATAATCTACAGTGATGAGGAGAGATACTGCAATGTAGATAGATACAGGGATACTATAACCAACACGTAATAATAATTTTATTTTATATTAGTATTTACCATTTTATAGTTACAAGTTAGATAATAGTACTAGTGAGTTGTGCTTCTTTTCATAGGTCAAGCCATCATCTTTGACTGAAAATACTAGTTTATCTTAAAGGTCTATTTAGCAATTGCCTAGCCTTTTAACACCTTGGGCAGCTACTAAAGCCCAATTCTGGGTCCTAGGAAAAAAACTCTCAAATGAGGGTCAGCCCCTCAGATGAGCACAGTCCTTACCCTTTTCCAACCCAGTCCAGCTGGAATCTTCTTAGGGATTTATTGATTCAGAAATCTCCCCAAAGAAATCTTGGGCCTTGAAGTTCCCATAAGAACCCTCAGGGCCACATTTGGGGGTGAGTCGAGCAGGTTTCTACCTCCTGGGTTTCAATAGGAGGGAAGATAGGGGTTATCACAATTACCCTATGAGTTTTTAAAAGTTCCCACGCATGACAACCAAAGGCAATGAGTAATCGTTTATTGCATCAGGATATAATACAAACAATATAAAGAATATTTTAGGGACAATTAAGAAAATTTGGATATGGACTGTATATTAGAAAATATGACTTAGAAATTTTAAATTATTCATGATAATGATATTATTATAAGGTAGGATAACATCATTTTAGCTGCTACATGCTTTTTTAGGGGGAGGTAAACTGTCATAATGTCTATAATTCACATTCCAATGAGTTTGCTTTTAATTTCATTGAAATAGAAATAGTTCAGAAAGCTCAGGCATTTATGATTCTTTAAAAGAAACTATAGTCTGATTCCAAGAGCAACATATTATCAGTACAGAAATTTGAGTGAAGTAGTTAAAATATAATTTAAAGAAAAAAGTTTTTGCACTAACATGATCAATTCATGGTAAAGGGAAAAAGAAGGAGAGAGACCAGTCTAGGCAGAGTCTGTTTGTGAGATGCTTAAATTTTACCCTTGTGCCGTGAAGGATAGTTCTGAAGAATCTAAATGACTCTTAGAAAGATTGAGGAAGAAAAGACAAAATCAGTGAGTGATCCTTAAATGCATGTTGAAAGGAAAAGAGAGGGTTCAAAGGGGGTCTCGGAGATCCTTTATAAAGACAAGGACTAAGAAAGTGAACTTAAAGCTCACTTAACAGAGAGGAAAATTGCAACAATTTTTGCCAACTGCAGAAATGTGGAGGCCTTCCCAAGTGACCTAGCTCTCTTTTTGTTACAGTAAACTAGCTCCACAGATGTGTAGTTCTTTGACTAATTTTACATAAAGAAGTGTATGCCTCCCAAGCTTTACTGCCATAAACCAGGAAGATAGTGAATCACTTTCCTGTGCATAGCTGTGGGGGAGCTTTGCCAACAGAGCCCCCCACCCCCCTCCCCAGTCCACTGTGGATGAGAATAAGTCTACCAAGGCATGATCTGCTTGCGGAGGAAAGGTGGCTGATCTCTCAGAGGAGAAGGGCCAGGCCCCTATTCCTCAATGGGCTTTTATTGGGTTCAGTTTGCACAGGAATACAGGTAATGCTCATCAATCATTGTCAGGCAGTAAGGATCAAACAATAGATAACATACAAAGAACTCTGAGGGCTTATTCTGAGTCAGGGTCCATTAGCTAAAGGGCCATAATACTTTGGGGAACAAACTCATTTCATGCTAGGACCCTTATCAGAAAACTGAGGGTATTAGCCAAGCAGGTTTCACAGGATTTTATGCATTCTTTCTTAGGCCTGATCTCCCCAGGGAACTACCCGTTCCTGACCAGAGCTGCACTGCCCTCTGTCATTGTTTCAGGCTTAAGTCAGGCAGCAGAAGTAAGGCAGCCAAGAGATTAGAAGACTTCTTGCCGACAGAATGAGGACTCAGGTTATGTCAAAGCCGAGGGGCAAGAGCCCATCACCCCCTTTTTCTATAGGCCCCAAGTCCTTCCCTGAGGGCCCCTTCATGACCATGCCTGTCTTAGGTTATCCTCCCCCCCCCATCATTGGCTAACCGGCCTTACTCATGGGGCCAAACAGGGTGAAGTAAAAGGAGGCAGAGGTGGCGCCCCTGCCAGGGAGATAAGTTTTGCCTCCTTAGTGGCTTATGGTCCCAAGGTCTCTCACTCAGCCTTAGCCATGGGGGGTTACAGTTTCTGAAACCAGGCAGGGCAATTCCCAACACATAACAGTATGCCATGTTCCACCATGGACCCATTTTCTATTTTATAGATAACCTTACCGACAACCCAGCAACTATCCTAGGAAGTAGGGATTACTATCCCACATTTTACATCTGAGGAAACAGAAGATTAGAGGGATTAACCAGTGTACCTAAGTCCACTTTAATAAGGGCCAAAGCCAGGATTTGAAACCCAGTCTGACTTCTTTGCTCTTCCCTACTAAACTCACTGCTTCCTGTGTGAATACTTATACTTCCATATGTTCCTGCCAGTCAGGTAACAGAAATCAGTCCTGCCTGGCACCCCTCACTTGCCCTGTATCATGGATGCACCCTAGAGAAGCTCCCTGGTAAAGCTCCCAGCTTCTCAGAGATAAATTGTCAGGAAATAGCATGCACTCACTCTTCCATTTCTTTGGAAGACACAGGAGGCTGGGAGGATCAGGGTCTTAGCACAGGCTGCCCTTCTCCAGATCAGCTTGCTCATATCTGACTCTATTAATCTTTTCTACATAATCATATTTGATATGCTTTTCTGCTCTTTCAATAAAGGAGAGTTAATCGATGATAATTATAACTCTCTAATTAGTTTCTTAATGACATTTTAACAGAAGAGTACAAAACCCGGGGCATACTTTTAAGTAGTTAGAAATATTTTTCCAAATAAACTCAAAATGCCTTACTTAACCCTTATGTATTCCTGCAGGATATTTTTAGAATTCATTGAGTCATCAGATCAAGTTTGTCTGCATTTTCCACTCTCTTTAAATTTCATTAATTTCTAACCTCCCTTAAGCATATATTACTTTGCCAACATCTCACACCTGATTAGGTTCAATCACTTGTCTCTGAATATTTAATACCACTTCTGTCACTTTGTAGTACTTAGTTTGCTTTTCTAATATTATTTACCTATCCATGCATGGCCATTGACTTGACTGATTTTAGTCAAATTCTTAGAGTTAATTGTATTAGACATGCTTGGAGAACATGCTCAGTCTGTGCCTTTTTCCTTTCGATGTTACCTTTAGTCATGACCTCTGCCCAAGTGATGAAGTTGGGCAGCTATGTTTTGCCACAAAGTCCTCACCTTGGCCATGTCTGATTGGATTAGGAGTGGAAACTTCATCTGATAGGGACCAATCCATAGGCCAATTTATGGAGAACAAAGTGATAAAGGGCTAAACTAGTAGACTTATAGAGAAGGGTAGCCTGGGAAGAACAAGAATATTGCAGATATACAGAATAAAGAAGAAATGATAGACCATGTGACCACAATAAGAAAAAGGTGGTAGCTGATCACTTCCCTGTTTCCAGGAGGTTTGGCTCTTCTACTAGACGGGTACTTTGTGAGTTCCTTTTGCCCTGCCTTATTCTTTATTTACAGATAATCAGAATGACTTTCATCAGTTCCAGGGATATTGTAAAGTAGGCCTGGGTAACAAGGACAGAACCAAAGTAGTTTCAAGAATCTAGATGTGGTCATAGCCAGGAAATCAATAATTATAAGAAAAGAAATGTTTTAAATTAATGATACAAAGTAAAGCAGAGTTTTGAATTGAAAGAATTGGCATGAACACAAAGGAAGAAGTGTGTGAAGGAGGTAAAATTATGCCAGCCATGCCAAGATATATTGATTAAGAAAGTCAGGCCCTAGGCCAGAAGTTCTAGAAAAGCAAAATCACTAAGAAATTCAAGCTAAATAGCAGACAGAGAACACCACATGGAAGGGCTAGCTAATAAAAATTGCAATGGAGGCTGGTGGTCCAGGAAACTAAAATAGCAGTAAGCATTATTAGAATAATAAGTTAGTCTCTAGCAAGGACTGGAAGGGAACACAACTAGAATTATAAAAGTAGGACAAACTCCACTGGTGGGGGTGAGTAGCTGTGCTTGAATCAATTAGATGGAACTGGAATGGGAAGGTAGGCAGATCCTAAACATTGAGGAAATAGGATGACTTTCCTCTAAATATACCTTGGATGACTCTGGCTTCAGATATAATAGGTCATTTGGTCATTAATAATGGATTGACCTGGAAAAGGACAACTCAAGACAAAATGAAAGTTCAGTTCTTACCTGGAAGTGAATATATCTTTCATGGATAGTCAATTGGACAGGTGAGATAGAGCAGGAAAAATTGTCAGTAACTGTGGTCAGCACTCAGATGTGGTAGTGCCAAGCTCTGGCTGGCTGTATGTATGTGGCAAATGCTGGTTACCGATGGGAGATAACTGGCCAAATCAAGTCATAATTCTATGACAACAGCCAACAGTTTGGATAGGTACAGAGTAGAGCTCCAACCTAGAAGTTCAAATCAGGAAAATCCATAAGAGTTAATACTGAAGGGACAACTCAAACAACATCATGAACATGAACTAGACAAGAGAAAGGGGAAGAAGAAGGGGAATGATGTATCTCAGAACTGATGTGGAAACCAAGTTGGCAGTGTCTGAAGAAACACATACTTCCTACGCTTTCAAACCAAACAACCGGCTTCTACCTCCATCTCTTAAGTTTCCTTCAGACAGAGCCAACCTGATTCCTACATCAGCTCTGAGATTCATCTCTCCCTTTCTTCTTCCTCCTTCCCTTGTATGGCTCATGTTCATGATGTTGGCTGGGTTGTCTTATCCACATTAATTGTGAAGGATTGTCCTCCTTCTAACTCCTGGGATGGAGCTCACTCTGTCCAGACACATTTTAGTAGACAAAGGAAGGAAGAGTTTTATTGGTAATTAAGATATATCCTCCTTCTTCCAGCTTTGACTCAAAGGATAGGACTATAGTGAATTTGCAAGTTAGAGCCAGCAGAGGATTCAATTTTGAAGAGGTGGAGAAAACTGAGACAGGGGTGCAGGCAGGAAATGACATCAAGTCACCTGCCATTCCACACTAGACTAAAAAGTAAGGAATAGGGGTTGATGTATAGGAAGACATGGCTGGAGCTGGACAGACTTTTCTTGATGTATATACATATTATGGACTAATAAGCAGAAAAAAGAAAACACACATTCACTGTACTGACTCTCTGTGAGGTAAGTGGTAACCAGACCTGTTTTCTTCAATGAACTTCATGCTTGAGGATATCTTACTTTCCAAAGTACAGAACACACTACAAGTTTTGATACTGACATTCAGTTTTCCCAGAGGCAATTTTGACCACTTCTAGGAAATTTAAATGCAGATTAATTCAGCTGAATAGCAGATATGCAGCTATTTATGATACACTCACACCTACACAAATTGCCCTACTCAATTCCTAGCCAGTTAACTGTTAGTCCCTCAGGCTTGTCTTACTTTGTCATCTTCAATTAGCATCAAGCTCCCCTGTGAAATGCTGCCCGTGGCCTCAGGCTGAAACTCCTTGCCAATATCAAAGACCACATTGTACTCAGCCTTTCAGATGATGGTTGTATAAACCCCCAAGAGGGAGACCTCTTCGGGTTTCTGGTTAAAATAAAGGAATGTGTCTTCCCAATCTTCTTTTTTCTGGCCCCCAAGAACACAGACATGCACTTAACAACACCACTTCAGAAACATCTAGTGGGGAATTCTCTCTCCTGTATTTACTCAGAATGTGTGTTCCTATTCTATAAGCCATTGAATAAAGACTGATGAATGGGGTATTTTCTGAGTAGTGACTAGTGACAATGCTGTCTACCATTACAGAAATGTAGCACCTTAATATGTCCATGTGAAAGTCACTATTGGTAAATATTGACAACTGTTTATATCCATAGTTTCCAAACTGCCCATTCAGAATGAGTGCCCTTTACTTAGTTTTTTCCATTTTTGGTCTCTTCTATTTTTGAATCCAGAGGACTCTAGATAGAGCTGTTAAACCTGTTGGATACAGAAACAAGATTCAATGCTATCATCACTCTTCTTCAAATTTATTCTCCTCCCTAAACCTCTGACTTACAATATCTCCCAACCAATTCTGCAGCCACCAAGGAAGTTAGGAAAAGTAACCTCTCCCCTTCAGCCTGGGGTTTCAGTTTATACACAGGGCATGTGGTAACCCTAAGCCTTTTGTTACTGGGGTCTCACAAATCAAATGGTACCACCCATACACCTAAGGCATGTGTACAGTAGTCCCCTCTTATTTGCAGTTTTGCTTTTCATGATTTAGTTGCCTGCACTCAACCGCACTCCGAAAATATAAAATGGAAAATTCCAGAAATAAACAATTGATAATTGTGTGAACCCTTCTGAGTAGCATGATAAAATCTTATTCTGCCTGGTACTCGAGTCATCCTTTCGTCCAGCTGATCCATACTACATATATAGGAGAAAACCCAGTATATATAGGGTTCAGTACTATTCGTGGTTTCAGGTATGCACTTGGGGCATTGGAACGTATACCCTGTACATAAGGGGGCACCACTGTGCTTTAGTGGGCTCCCATTCTCGCCCTCCTCTCATTGTGTCCCTCTCCATCAGTCGAGGAGTCTTTGCCCTCTAGATACACTTTTCAGATACCAAGGACATCAGGATTCCTAGCCAAAATGCCATAGCTCATTTCCAGATCCTGTACACCCAGGGACTGACCATGCTGCTGTACTATAAATCTAATAATTAATTCATTGAGTAGAGATATATCCAGAGCTTGGATGAGGACTGATGTAAATTAATAAAAAATATACATATATATTTGTTTCTGCCTCTGGTACCCAACACAGAGCTCCTAAACCCTTGTAAATAGCCATGCTAAGAGAATCTTTTGTTCTGGTATTTAGCTTTGGCCCCAATTCCTGGCATAGAGCTCCTTATACCTTTGTAATTTCCTCAGAAATAGGAGAATTTCACACTGAGCTCTTAAATTTCTTGAAATTTCCTGGGTAATAAGTACATCTGTTGTTCTAATGAGGTGACTTTTAGTGGGATCCTGGATCGGGGAGAGGAGGCTGGTCACCATAAATATCAAGCCACGATCAGAAGCTTGGAAATTTCAGCCCCACTCGCCATTCTCCAGAGAGGGAAGAGGGGCTGGAAGTGGAATTAATAATTGATCATGCCTATTTGATGAAGCCTCCATAAAAATTCTAATAATACAGAGCTCAGAGAGCTTCTAGGTTGAACACATGTGTGTGCCAAGACGGTGGTCCATCCCTGAACTCAGAACAAAAGCTCCTGAACTTGGGACCCTTTCAGTCTTTGCCCTGTGTATCTCTTTATCTGATTGTTCATCTGTATACTTTATCATAGCCTTCATGATATAATAAACGTACAGAAGTATTTTCCTGAGTTCTGTGAGTCAGTCTAGTAGATTATTGAATCCAAGGAGGGGATTATGGACACCCCAATTCATCAGAAGTATGGGTGACAATGTGGGACTTGGGATTAGCATCTGAAGTGGGAAGTGGTGCAGTCTTATGGGACTGAGCCCTTAACCTGTGGGATCTGATGCTATTTCCAAGCAGATAGTCTCAGAATTGAGTAAAATTGGAGGACATCCAGCTGGTGGTGGAGGATCACTTTGTGTGTAGGAATCCACACATCCGGTGTTACAAAGTGTAAAGTATGAAGTAAAGTGTGGTAGCATGAGATTAAAGAAAAAACACAGGAGTGTGTTTCCTAGACAGCTGCTGTATCTACTCACATGCATTTGAAGTACCACTCCATGTGGAAGAAAGTAGCAATGTGAAAAGAAGGAGAATGGCGGGTAGCCTCTATCCAGATGCTTGCCACAAGCCACTCAAATGATAAAAATGCAATCTCTTCTTAACGGTATCTGCTTTTCCACAGTGTCTTGCATGTACACATTCTCCTTAATTCACTAAATAGAACAATGCATTCTACTTTCACTGACTAGATCTGATCTAACAATTTTTCCTCCTCTAGTAAAAGAATTTGCTCTTCTGATTAATACAACCCATTATTTTAGGTTAAAAATGTAAATCTGCTTGATCTAAAAGAACACCAATCTTAAGAAATACATGCCCTTGGAACTACTATATTTTATTTTTTAAATGTTTTATTGTTGATGCTATTATACTTTTCCTATTTTCCCCATTTTTGAGTGGAAGGGGGCACTCAGCCTGCCCCACACTTCCATAGTCAATCCCCACACCATTGTCCATGTCCATGAGTCATTCATGTATGTTCTTTGACTAATTCCTTCCCCTTCTTTCAATCAGTGCCCACATCCTTCCTCCCCTTTTACAGCTGTCAGTCTGTTCCTTGTTCCCATGCCTCTGGTTCTATTTTGCTCATTATATTCCTCTTATAGGTGAGGTCATATTATATTTGTCTTTCATTAACTGACTTATTTCACTTAGTGTAATATTCTCCAGTTCCATCCATGCCATCACAAAAGGTAGGAATTCCTTCTTTTTGCTGCATAATATTCCATTGTGTAAATGTACCATGGGTTTTTGATCCACTCATCCACTAATGGGCATTTAGGCTCTTTCCAAATCTTGGCTATTGTAAATAGTGCTGCTATGAACATAGAGGTGTATAAATTCTTTGGAATTGGTGTTTCAGCATTCTTAGGGTATATTTCCAGCAGTAGAATTGCTGGGTCGAAAGGCAGTCGCATTTTTAATTTTTTGAGGAAACTCCCTACCATTTGCCAAAGTAGCGGCAGCACTGCATTCCCACTGACAGTGTACAAGAGTTCCCTTTTCTCCACATCTTCGCCAACCCTTGTTGCTTGCTGATTTGTTAATGATAGCCATTTTGGCAGGTGTGAGGTGATAATCTCGTTGTGGTTTTAATTTGCATCTCTCCGATGGCTAGTGATGTTGAGCATCTTTTCATATGCCATCTGTTTGTCCTCCTTGGAGAAGTGTCTATTTAGATCCTTTTCCCAGTTTTTAATTGGATTATCTGACTTCCTGGTTTTGATTCCTATGATTTCTTTATATATTTTGGAAATTAAACCCTTGTCGTCCACTATATCAGTGGCAAATATGTTCTCCCATACAGTCAGTTCCCTTTTCATTTTGATGGTGGTTTCTTTAGCTGTACAGAAGCTTTATAATTTGATGTAGCCCCATTTGTTTATTTTCTCCTTTATTTCCCTTGCCCTAGGAGCTATATTGGCAAAAAAACATTGCTATATAAGATATCTGAAATTTTACTGCTGATGTTTTCCACTAGGACTTTTATGGTATCCCAACTTATATTTAAGTCTTTTATTGATTTTGAGTTTATTCTGGCGTATGGTGTAAGTTGGTGGTCTAGCTGCATTTTTTTGCATATACCTGTCCAGATCTCCCTGCACCATTTGTTGAAGAGACTATTTTTACTCCATTCTATGCTCTTGTTCCTTTTGCCAAGTATTAATTGACCATAGAGACATGGATTTATTTCTGGGCTCTTTAATCTGTTCCATTGATCTATGTGTCTGTTCTTATTCCAGTACCAGGCTTTTGTTTACTATGGCCTTTGATATCAGGTATTGTGATCCCTCCTACTTTGCTCTTCTTTTTCAAATTTCTGAGGTTATTTGGGGGTCTTTTTGGTTCCATATACATTTTTGAAATTTTTGTTCTAGATCTGTGAAATACACCATCAGTATTTTAATAGGAATTGCATTGAATCTGTAGATTGCTTTAGGTAGTATCGACATTTTAATGATGTTAATTCTTCCAATACATGAACAGGGTATATGCTTCCATTTACTTGTATCTTGCTCAATTTCTTTCTTCAGTTCTATAGTTTCCCAAGTACAGGTCTTTCACCTCCATGGTTAATTTATTCCTCAGTACTATTTTTTATTGTTGTTCTTGTTGCTATAGTAAATGGAGTTTTTCTCTTAGTTTCTCTTTCTGATAGCTCATTGTTGGTGTACAGAAATACCATTGATTTCTGATTTTGACTTTGTATCCCACTACTTTGCCAAATTCACATATTAGGTTTAGTAGGTTTTTGGTGGAGTCTACAGGGTTTTCTATGTACACTAGCATAATGTCTCAAATAATGACAGTTTTACTTCCTCCTTTCCAATTTGGATGCCTTTTTTTTCTTCTTGTCTGATCCATGTGGCAAGGACTTGCAGTACTATGTTGAATAAGAGTGGGGAAAGCAGACACCCTTTTCTTATCCCTGATCTTAGTGGGAAAGCTTATAGTTTTTGCCCATTGAGTATGATGTTGGCAGTAGGTTTTTTGTATATGGCCTTTATTATATTGAGGTATGCTTCCTCTATTCCCACTTTGCTAAGTGTTTTTATCATAAATGGGTGCTGGATTTTATCAACTTCTTTTTCAGCATCTATTGATATAATCATGTAATTTTTGTCTTTCATTTTATTTATGTGATGCAACACATTTATTGATTTTCAAATATTGTACCATTCTTGCATCCCTGGAATAAATTCCGCTTGATCATGGTGTGTGATCTTTTTAATGTTTTGTTGGATCCAGTTTGCTAGTATTTTATTGAGGATTTTATTATCTGTGTTCGTCAGTGATATTGGCCTAAAATTTTCTTTCTTTGTTGAGTCTTTACCTGGTTTTGGGATTAAGATAATACTGGCCTTGTAAAAATAGTTTGAGAGTCTCCCCGCTCTTGAATTTTTTGGACTATTTTGAGAAGGATAGGAGTTAGTTCATCTTTGAATATTTGGTAAAATTTTCCTATGAAGCCATTTTTTCCAGTGCTTTCGTGTGCTGGGAGTTTTTTGATTACTGCTTAGACTTCACTAGTTGTTTTCAGTCTATTCAGGTTTTCTGCTTCGTCCTGATTCAGTTTTGAAAGATTGTATGTTTCTAGAAATTTATCCATGTCACCCAGGATGTACAATTTCTTGGCATACTGCTGTTTGTAATAATTTCTTACAATCCTTTGTATTTCTGTAGTGTGAGTTTTTACATCTCATGTTTCATTTCTGGTTTTACCTATCTGGATCCTCTCTCTTTTTGCCTTGATAAGTATGTTTAATGGTTTGTCAATTTTGTTTATCTTTTCAAAGAACCAGCTCCTGAATTCATTGATCCTTCAAATTTGTTTTTAATGTCCATGTCATTTAATTTTGCTCTGATCTTGGTCATTTCCTTCCTTTTACTCTCTCTGGACTTTGTTTGTTGTTGTTCCTCTAGTTCTTTGAGATGTAGGGTTAGGTTGTTTATATGAGATTTCTCTATCTTCTTTAGGTAGGCCTTTAATGCTATAAACTTCCCTCCCAGGAATATTTTTGCTACATCCCATAGGTTTGGGGGTTGTGTGTTCATTTTCATTTTTTCCAGGTACTTTATGAATTCTTCCTTAATGTCATTGTTAAGCCATTTATTATTTAATAACATGTTATTCAGCCTCCATATATTTGAATGCTTTTGAGTTTTCCCCTTGAGGTTGATTTCTATTTTCAAGCCATTTTGAACTGAGAACATGCTTCATATGACTTCAGTTTTGTTGAATTTGTTAAGGCTTGCTTTGTGTCCTGTACACCAACAATGAGCTATCAGAAAGAGAAACTAAGAGAAAAACTCCATTTACTATAGCAACAAGAACAACAATAAAAAATGTACTGAGGAATAAATTAACCATGGAGGTGAAAGACCTGTACTTGGAATATGTTGTTCCTACCATGTGGTCTATTTCTGAAAACAATCCATGTGCATTTGAGAAGACTGTATGCTCATATTTTGCTTCCTTGGAGTGAAATGTTCTGTAAATATCTATTAAGTCCTTTTGATCTAGTGTGTCATTTAATGCCACTATATTCTTGTTAATTTTTTGCCTGGATGATCTGTCCACTGTTGACAGTGGGGTGTTAAAATCCCCTGCAAGGACTCTATTGCTGTCTATCTTTCTTAAAGTCCTCCAATATTTTCTTTATATATTCAGGTGCTCGTATATTGGGTGCATGTATGTTTAGAGGGCTTATATCCTCTTGTTGGACTGCTCTCTTAAGTATTATGTAGTGACCTTCTTTGTCTCTTGTTATGACCTTAGTTTTAAAGTCTATTTAGTCTGATCTAAGTATTGCTTCACAAGTTGTTTTTCATGACCATTTGCATAGAGCATTTTTCCATCCCTTCACTTTTAGCCTTTGTAAATCTTTTCTTCTGATGTGGGTCTCTTATAGATAACATATTTGCAGGTTGTGTTTCTTATCCATTCAGCTATCCTATGTCTTTTCACTGGAGCATTTAATCCATTTACATTAAGGTTATTAGTGATAGGTTCTTATCCATTGGCATTTTCCCCTTTACACCTGTGTTTTTCTTTCTCTGTTTCTTCTTCTTAGAGCAGTCCCTTTAGCATCTCTTGCAATGCTGGTTTTGTGGCAATGTATTCCTTTAGCCTTTTTTTAAATATGGGAAGCTCTTTATTTTGCCTTCCATTTCAAATAAGAGTCTTGCTGGAGAGAATAGTCTTGGTTGCAGGTCCTTGCTTTTCATTACTTGGAATATGT
>PVJI01014670.1:0-43381 GCA_004026765.1 Micronycteris hirsuta
TGCCGTCATCACGTTCCCCCTGACTACTGAGTCAGCCATGAAGAAGATAGAAGACAACAATACGCTTGTGTTCATTGTGGATGTCAAGGCCAACAAGCACCAGATCAAACAGGCTGTGAAGAAGCTGTATGATATTGATGTGGCCAAGGTCAACACCCTGATCAGGCCTGACGGGGAGAAGAAGGCCTATGTTCAACTGGCTCCAGACTATGATGCTTTGGATGTTGCCAACAAAATTGGGATCATCTAAACTGAGTCCAGCTGGCTAATTCTAAATATAAAAATTGTATACTAAAAAAAATAAAAATAAATTGCTGACAGGAAATAGCACTTTTTCTAGATGCCATTATCAACCCAGATAAGAAAACTTATATACATAATCCCAGGCTGATAGGTTTCTGGAAAATGTTATAAAGCCTTCTTAGTTTTATTTTATTTCTAGCATGGGTCTCAATAGTACCTCTCAATCCATTCCTTCTCAGAGGTGATACTAAAATGTGAAGAAACTTCTTAATTTTATTAACATATTTTAAACAGCTAAGGAAAAGGATCTTAGGTCCAAGACCCAAGATCTACCCTTTACTATACTGAATGTTATTCCATAGATGCCAAAAGAGGTAAGCATTCAAGTGCATTCCTGCCTCCCTGCTGTCATCCTTCTGGCAAGGAGAGACAAGGGTGTGTGCATTTAACTCTGACAATGGGCTCAGTTTGAACTATCTTGGGCGTGCATGTCCTAGCTTTCTCACACTAGCATGGATTACAGGGAACAGAAGGTAAAATGATTGTGTATTACAGAAGGCTTCCAAAATATAATGGGTGAAATAATAATGTATCCTAGAAAAGGAAAGATATCTTTAATAAAGAAGACACATGACAAAATAAATTACTTAAGTTCAGAAAACACTTTAAAGCTTTCTCATGCCCTCTTCCTAGTAAGTCTGTTAAAAGTGTGGCTTTTGCATCTGAGTTGGAAAACCTACTCCCTTCTGTTTCCCAAATCCCCTTCTCTGTAGCATTTTTTCTCTGATCCTTTTCAAAGGTTTTAGATACTTCTAGCTGAAAGAAGAGATATTACTTATAAATAGAAGAAGAAAGTTAATTATTTGTCATTTAAGTATTCTGGAAACTCAAAAATGTATGGCATCTAAATCTCAAGCAGAACAGAGTTTACAGAGAAGTTTATGTTTACATTCAGTAAAAGCTACCTACCAACATCAGCAAAGAGAAATAGATGTTTGAAAACATAATAGAGAATGCTACCAAGCTATAGTTGATGAGGAAAAAAATCCATAAGAGCAATCAAAGGAACTCATAGAAAAGAAAATAACAACAAACGACAAGGGAATTCTTCATGCAAAACCTAGAAATGATATTTTAAAAGCATGATTTTATAATTTATTTGCCCTGTAGCAAATATCAATATTATGTGAGAAGTCTTTAGGGACATCACATAAATTTGTATGGAAAGAAACACCTTCATTTTGTGCTCCAAAACACTAAGCCAAAGAAAAAGCCAAAATATATTCATTTTTCCCTGTTAAGTTGAGGGAGGTCAAATCAATTCTATATGGCTAAAAACATAGGTTTATGTTTAAGTTATAGCCCAAGGGCTAACTGTTAATAGTTGCCACCTTTCCCTAATGGGAGCGATATTTTGAATGACAAACTGATATTCATTAGATACTATGGATCATTTAATTATATGTGTCTTCCTAACTGCTTAATATTAGAGAAGTATGTGACTTAAATAATGGTTTTGGGTAGTGACCTTGTACTTAAGTGTCTCTCTGTCCAATTATTAGGCAAGCTTTTCACAGGCATTCAAAGATTTAATTCACAAATCCCTTAAGAGCCTTCTGGTATAAGGTCAGGGCAGCACAAATAAGCCAGTGGTACGTGACCTTGTTCAGAAAATCAGAGTGGGATTCTAAGTGATTATTCTTATTTATCATGGTTCAGCTGCTATAGTAAGGCAAAAATGTATATGTTTATCATAAATATATAGGACAAAAGGCAAATTAGAATTTAGCATCATATAATAATAAGATGCTTATTTTTATCTTTTTGACAGGACAGAAAGCATTTATTTCTCAGAAAGGTCACTTGCTTCTATGTACTGGCATCTTGTCTCTAGTCAATACGTGCTCCATTCTTCATAAGCTTACTTTTTCCATTTCTTCACCTTGAGACTAACAAGTCCTATCTTTCTACAAATACTAATTTGATCATTGGATTATCTGACAGGAAAAAGAGAGAAAGTGCTATATAACTAATACTGTAGCTACAAATATATGACAGTTTTCTATCTTCCCAGTGCAAGGATTTAAAAAGGGAGGAGGATTCAATAGAAATGTAATTAAGTGGATAAAATAATAAAAGATGCACTTTTAGTATTTGACTTATAGTTTTACTTACACATGCATTTGTAAAACCATATATTATATAAATATAGATGATATATTAATTTGGTAACAATGACTTTTTCCTTTTAAATTTTACCAAAAAATTATTTATTTCATCTTTAATATCCACACCTTTGTCATCACTGGATTTCTTAGTTACCTGGACTGGTTGTCTGGACCACATCATCTTTACTTCTAAATTGTCTAAGAGACAGACTTTTTGAATCCATTGATGATGCTCCCACAGGAAATTTATTTCAAATTTCCCATTGGGATCACAATATAACTACTCGCTATAATATTTTTTAAATTGATCTTTAAAAGGTTTTTATTTTCTTTACCATAATGTCCAACTTCTCACACAGCCAAGGGTAACAAATCTGCATTACCTGCCCCCTCTCTTGTCCTAATCACATTTCATCAGGCAGTCTCTCTCACAATCCCAAGTTAGCACAGTGACTGTTACTTGCTGATGTGTCTTCCCCAAATAGTACCTAATTCTTCTAGGCGAAGGAATTGAGAAAGTAAGTCAGTAAGTAGGAAACATTCTTAGTACCCCAAAAGTACTCAGCACTAGGAAAAAAAGTAGAAATGCGGGCTATTTTTGAGGCAAATCTGGATTTAGAGCCATCTTCTTAGTCAGATGAATTGCTTTTATGAAGCATAATATATTGAGGCCATGACACTCCCTCTGAAGTGAATTGCAGCTGCTGCTGAGGAGAGTTCCCCTGGCTGGAACCCTGTTACACAGAGTTCCAGTTTTCTTCATAGTTTCTGAGAAGAACAACAGTATTTTTAACTCCTAATGAAGTCTTGATCTGCATATCCTGTTTTTATTAGGGCTCTATCTATGAGATTTTGAAGACCAAGGATATTCAGAGAGGCCAAGACTTTGGAGCCAGAGCCCTGCCACTCTTTCCAGAACACCAGCTTCCCCACAGATGTGCCCTTGGACAGTGACTTGCTGTCAGCAAGTCTAAGCTCCGAATCTATAATGGCCGTTAGAAATAAGCACTTTGTAAATTTTCCTGAGATTAAACTGTCCCAAAGATCAAGTACCTGATATATACCCTTTGCAAAGAAGTAGTCAGCTTATATTTGATTTGAGTCCTAACGGATTTCAACAGATTTATTGTGCATATACTATAGGCCACGCAATGTACTTGGTATTAAAGATACGACAGTGAACAGGACAGACCCATGGCTCACTCTTGTAGAGCTTATAGTTGAGAGAGAAGACAGTCAAATATCAAAAATTAATATGTGTGGCAGTCCTACAAGTGACAGTCTGGGCTCTTGACCCCACCGGCCTAGAGGCTTCCCTCAGCATTTGAGTCACATGCATCAAAATGGACCCAACTCTGCCGTAGTGTTGAGGAACAGATGTTCGCCTAAGAGATCACGGAGAGGCAGAGAAGGGGACACACACTGTACAAGATCGGCCAGAAACACACAGAGACTCTCCAATGAACATGTTGGTTCTTTCCACAAGCTCTTCCACATTCCCAGTCACTCTCGACTCTTGATCCTCTGCCTCCACCTATTGCTTAGATACGGTTTTCCTCTTGCCCTCAGGTTGCTTCCTCCCTCAACAAAAAGAAAAACAAACAAAATGCACCTATGAAATTAAAACTGACAGATTAACTAAAAAATGGTTTCAGGGGATTACAGAGGAAAGAACTCTAGATTTATATCCTGGAGACCTGGATTCAAACCCCAGCTTTGTCACCAAATTATCAGGTGATCTTGGCTAAGCCTCTCCACTTTTCCAGGCCCCTGTTACCCAGCCCAAAAGAGAATGCTGAACCAAATACACGTGATTGTTTTTTTCAAAGTTAAGGATAATTATTATGCTCCTTTTTCAATAAAAGCATTACTTGATACTAAATCTTTTAAATTCTATCATTAAATTCAAGGGATAATTAGATATAGTTAGATAACTCTTCCTACTCCTATTCCTGCTCCCTTAGGTTTGGCTCATATATCAGTTGCTTAACATATTAATATCTATGTTTATCTATAAGGTTTAGTCTTTCTACAAAATCAGCTAATCTTACTTTGGGTAAAAAAAGGCTATTGAACATGTTTCACATGCTAATATTTCACACACACACACAAAAAAAAAACTGCCCTAAACTGCCATTTCCATTGTCTGTTTTTCATGTTAGGCTAAGAAGAGTGAAATTTACTGATGTTTCCCTAAGTCAAGCTTTCCTACTGTGCAAATAAATAGTGAAGCAGAACATTAGCAGAACCGTTTCATTTCTGACTCTAGTCGTGCAGAGCCCCCCTCCGCTCCCCCTCCCCACCGAGACACAGAAGGATGCGCACTTAAAGACAATACATTTGTTTAGTGGCTCCCTAAGTCTTTTGACTAGAAAAAGAAATAACAATCATCTGTAGTACTTTAAATAGCAAACATCTGTCTTCCCTAACATATTTCAAATACTTTGAATTTCCTGATTAGTTGTGATATGAGAACTGTATTTCTGAAAAATATAATGAGGCAGTTTAAAGACGAGTCTTAAATGATCTTCAGAGCAAAGTGAAGAAAAACGCTCATGCTCTGGGAAAGGATGGCAAAAGCAGACTCACAAGCTCCGTAAGATGAACAAATAAAAATAATTCTTTCAACTATTTGCATTTACACCAAAAGTTCTATTAAATAATGCAAGCGAAGGCGAATGATATAGTCAATGAGCAGAGCACAGATTAATGAAAATATAGCACTGTAGTTTTATAGCATGGCAGCAAAATCCATGGTGCTATTAAAGCAGGCTTTGCTTGACTAAGACAAACATGATGCTCTAAGTAATGAGATGAAGAATCTTCGTGAGCGCTGCACAAATGCATACATACATCATGGAGTAGGTTCTAGAAGCGTGTATGCAAACACGGATACAGGCAATTGCTCTACAGGCAATTGCTCCAAGTTGGACGTTGCAGATTTATTTTGGCCATGTCGGCCTTTCCTCAGCCATTTGTAACACAAAGTGGAGAGGGTTGTTTATTTTTATCATAAAAGTTTATAAAAAGGTGCATTGTATAAATATTTCCAAATGGCTTGCTTGATTATTTCATCCACAATTATTTTTTCTCCTTCATGGTTAAAAAATGTTTTCATTGGGGAGATGAGGATTTCAAGCCAAACACCAAAGCATAACAAAAACAAGAAAAAAATTGTAGGCTTTATAAATAGCAAAGGTTAATGAACTCACATTGTTTTTCAAAATCAGGCAAATGTGTGTTCAGCACCTATTACATACCAAATTCCCTCCTACAGAATAAGAATCCAGAGAAAGAAAGCTTCAAGGAAGTCACAGTCTATTCAGGGATAAATAGAAATAAACAAGAAAGCAAAAACCCTCAGTATGAAAAGGGTCATAAATGGGGTATGTATTAAGCATTAGAGAACACAAACGAGAAAGCAATTAATTCTGTCAAGAGTAGCTAGGACTGAGGGTTAGACGACAGACATGTGGACTTGACCTTTACATGTGAGTAGACGACAGAGAAGGGTGTTTTGGACATTATTTTTTCAAATTGTATGACTAATAATAAACTTTTGCAAGTCTAATATATTTCCTTCAAGACCTCTTTTCAAACTCCTATGATTGCTTTGTATATAATGGTAAACTGATGTCCCACATATATTGTTGGGTTTAAAAAAGTGTAGAATGCTATGATAGCATGGTTTTATTTACATAAAGAAATGACTATACAGATATATAGATCTATAGGCATATATACACACACAGATGTATACTTTTATTTTTCTTTAATTATATAAGTCTCAAGTGTACAATTTCATAATATAAACATATACTTTTAAATTCATACATTTATTTGAAAGGATATACAAGGCATTGATAAATCTTGCTATCTCTGAGGCAGAATTTTGTGGTTCTGGGGACTCTATGCCTTTTATGTACCTTTTGCATCATTTACCCAATGCATTACCTAATTAAATAAATAAAGAGTCCTTAAAACAAAATTCTCTCTACAACTGTTCCCACTAGTAAATAACACAATCTTATTTCACTCTGAACATTCCCACCTGTGCAAAAACCATTCGGCATGTGTTACACTGGCTTCCGATTTTCAAGGAAGTTAAAATTTAAGTCTCAGACCATAAGATTGTGGCCAAAGGACTTCTGACAGTTTGGCACACTCAGGCAACAAAAGTTAATTAGGGATATTGAGAGAAAATACCGTGCTCCTCATTAAGGATGCTGAGACTATGTCAACTCAATATCAAGACAGTTAGTCAATATGATCAATCCAATGAAAGACTGGGCCAGTTCAAAGCAGGTACAAGTCAGTCAAGCAAGTTGTTTCTTCAATAATTGGGCCCAGCTCCTAACACAAACCTCTCTCTCTCTCTCTCTCTCTCTCTCCCCGCACGAACACATATACATTCCGGAAGCTTACCGGAGACGAAGCCCTGTGTGCAGGACTGTATTACATGTGCTGAAAGAAGACTCCTTGCCTTTATTCCTGAAGCTTTCTAAACTCAGATTATTCTGTCCTTTTCTTATTCATTTTACCCATCTTTCCGGGCTCAGTTCAAAAGCTGTTTCCTGCATTAAATCTGATCTTTAGCACTTAATTCAGCTCTTTCTTCTGTAGCTGGAAATCCTATTGTTCTTATAATCCCCCACATAAGTTAGTACATACAACTCTCTAAAGTTTATTTGTGTCAATTTAATTCCCCAATAGAACTGTAAATGACATACATGGCATACAAGGTTAGGGAAGTAGACATGGTTTACTAATCCTAAATAGATGACAGAGTCAAATAAAAGCACACCAACACTATCATAGCTAGTTTAGGGAAACCAAGAGCATTGAATAAACTCATAAACCCAGCACAAATACTATGCACAAACATCAAAGCCAGGGTCTTAGAGAAGAAGGTGATGATAATATGACAGGAAATAAACCCTCTTCTCGGAAGAAAGAGATGGAGTGTCACTGCTTTAACTGAATAGGAGAAAATTTCACTGTGGATAATGCATAGATAGATCATGTGGCTGTAGTTTTGGTATCCCAAATCTGAAGAAACAAGTTGTAATATCAAATGTACAACTGTTAAATAACAGTACCTTCTCCACTTATTACACAGGACAAACTCCCTTCTATGCAAGGGGTGCCTATAGAGTATAAATATTAGGGAGCAGCTAATACATTCTTCTGTAGCTGGACTGAGTGGCCAGAGGAGAAATGAAGCAGGGCCTCTGCCCAGTGCAAACTTAAAACAGGAGATTAGAATCAAAAGGGAAACACATCTTATCCATTGATTTAGCAGTCCTGAGCCCAGCCCAATAAGATTGCCAGGCATTCTGAATATCATAAGTAAAACTATAATAGCCAAAACTATGATAATACAGGAGGAGGGGAGACCTTGAAATTCTGTATGTATCATTTCCACTGGATGGGAAAGAGAAGTCTTAAAACTGTACTGATCCCAAGGTCTGGAAGGGGAGGAGGAAGGCGACATCAAAGCTGACTAACGTATTTAACCCCTGAACCCCAATAGTCAGTACACTCAGATTAGCTGAATGCCCACTTGTACAGAACAAACTTACTAACACCTTTATTTCCTCTATATGTGGGGCATTCAGACTAGCTGGATGCCTGCCCATAGTTTATGCTCAAACGTATTTCATAAATAAACTTGCCATCTCATTTCCACTATATGTGCTGTCTCTCGTCTGAATTGTTCCCCTGTGAGCAAGGCAAGAACAGAGGAGGGGGAGTCCCTATCTTGGGTCTCTCCAGCAACATTAATTCCCATTATAAAAGAGTGTTTTCAGGAAGGAAATATTAAAAAAAATAAGGCCCATAGAGACCATCCATTCTAGTGTGATTTTTTTTTTTACTTTAAATTTTGAGCAGACCTTATTTTCTTTTAATGTTCAGAATGGATCTTAAACTTTGTTTTTTGATGATGACAGGAAGTTCCCTGTGAAGAATAGACAACAAATTACAAAAAATCATAAAATAAGTAATAATTCACAAGGCCACAACTTTGCCAACATGAAGGAAGTGTTCTTGAAGACATTCGCCAAATAAGCAGGAGCCTTCCAGTGTGAAATGACTTCATTCATAATGACCTGGATTCAAAAATCCAGAGCGCGTGAAGTGATGTCTATGCTTGTAAATTATGGAACACAATGACCTCTCAGATAAATTTTCAACAAGTATCTGAAATCAAAATGACAACATAACATGTGTTGGGAAACTTTCATCTAATTTGATCACGTCCAGAGTTTTAAAACATAAAGCTGTGAAGTTTGTTGCCACTTTCTCCGTTTGGGCTCCCAAGGCTGGCCGCACAAAGTGGCTCCTGCTCTCTGAGACCCTGTAGAGGGAGCGTGGCTGCTGCGCTGCTGGGGCGGGCTGTGCCTGAGTGGTGGGGGCTCCCTCGTCAGAATCGAAAGGCATCTCAGGTGTTGCTCAACTGATCGTCACACCCACTATTTATATAATGATTCTTTACTGAACTAACCAGGCAAAATAATCATTGAAAAACTAATACACAATTTGGAAAAGATCTAAATTAAATACCAATACTCAGATAAAATGTGATACAGTTCTTCACTAAGTTTTTCTCATAGGCTAACCAGAAAACAACCTTGATATCAAAACCCTGCACAGTCATTACATTAGGAAAAGCAACTAAAGTGGTTTGCTGGTGAGTGAAGCAAATACTTCCAGGCCTCGCCTTTTTGGTTCCTGTTATGCTCTCTGTATTCTCAAATCCTCTGTGGTTTGATTTAGGCTCCGTAACCTGGTTCCACACTGCTGGTTTCTGAGTGACTCAGAAATCCAATATTGGTATGCTGCTACTCGGATTGCCCCCAGAGTCCTCATTTCAGACTTTACAGTCTGGTCACAAAGTGAGCACCGCACCCCAGGGCACAAGCCTCGGAAGCTGCCTGCTGCCTCCCACCCCATGGGCTTCCAACTGTGCCCACTGACTGGTCCCCTGTTCCATCTGAACACAAACTACCTCTACTTTGTAAATAGAAAGAAAAAGTCTCTCTTCCCATTCCCACACCAAAAGAATTCACATTTAAATTATATATAATTATTGATTTAGAGCAAGTAAAAACCAAATCCATTAAATAGCAAAACAGACTGAGCATAACAATGCTGGAAGAATATGTGGTAATATATTCTTCTGACACAGCTATGTTTTGGGCTTTTTTTTTGTTGTTGTTGTTACAGGTGTATGGTAATGAGGATAAGTATTAGCTTCTCCAAAAAAGAGAAGATATGGTTACCTTAGAGATATTTTAGTGTAGTCACAGTAAAGGTGAAGGGTCAGATGTCTGTGCTGGATGAACCATGAAAGACAATGTTAGCCAAGAATAAAAGAGTCAAACAATAACGAACACAATGTAACGTACAGTTTATCTCCTCCCCTTCCCCTACCAAGTTCATTAAGTAACGATTGCTGCAAAGCAGCCTGGAGTTCTCTCCTGAAAGTAGAGCATCAGATGATCCTATAGCCCTACTTAATTCCCTTAACAAACCCCAGATACTTATCATTCCTTTCAAGCCATAATTTCAAATGATCTCTGTGGCTTCATGCCCAAAGTTTGTTTGCTCCAGTCTCTGTTCCAGCCCCTCTGAAGTTCTATGGGACACGCCTTGCACTCACACGCTGCAGTCCACACAGAGATATACACAACCCAGGTCCTTCAGGGTAAGGACTTGCTGCCCAACTGTGGCGAGTGTGGTCACAGAAAGCCACTAGCCACGTGCATCTTCAGGATCTGCCCCAGTTGCTTCACCCTGGGTCATGGCCTGCAGGACAACTGACAAACCAGGGACTGAGCCAGTTGGGTTCATAAAGGTGTGGCCATTTCAGTTACCCCAGACCCCTGGGTGAAGCAGTACTCACTCCAGGCTCCCTGCAGCATGGGCTGAGGCTCTGTGGGGTCTGAGCGCAGACTGACATCTCCCTCTGTGTAATCCCACTTCCTTGCCCTTCTTTTCACAGGTGCTGTTCCCTAATAAAGACTTTGTACCCCAGATTCCATCTCAGCATCTGCTTCTGAAGAACTCACTCTGTAACACACCTCAGAGAGCCTGGTTCTCTTCCTCATTCTCTATCCAATTCATTCTCCTCTTCCAAGGTCCAGCTCAAATAATGCCTTCAAGAAATAGTTTCTGATCCTCCCAGTAAGGAATAACTATTCATTTTGCTCTTTTTACTCTGTCCCCCTGAATGATGCTTGTATCTCTATTCAGCAAGCCATTCATTTTTTATATTAGTCAGTGGTTTAAATTCTAAGTTTATTGACAGCATAGTCTGTGTCTTAATCATTTCAGTATGCCCAAGCCCATAACAGATAAGAATTATGAATGAAGGAATAAACCATGATCTGGAGTCTGTCTATACCTCTTTTCCTTCTCTATTATAACTGAAACAAAGTCCTGCCAATATTTCATACACCTGCCCAGCCCCCTTTCTTCTCAGCCATATGTTGCTTCTAGCCTCTGCCTTCCAATCTAGCTAAGCAATGTGCTTTGCTTGGTAGATACATATCTTGTCTTTAAGCTGCCACATAAAAGATGCCTCCTTTGACAGCATGATCCTTCCTTCTTAAACAGTGTTCAGGGTCCTCCTACTATGTGAAATGCCCAGGGTATTGCCACCCAACTCTAGCTACTTCAGAATCTTCTGGTTCATTTAAATTAGGTATCTGATTTGTGTCTAAAAATTGTTATGCTCCATCAGAACAGTGGCCAATGTTTAGGTTCCCTTAAGTCTCTTTAAGACTAGAATAATATTCTTTATGTAAGAAATGTATAATGTATATATTCTAGATTAATAATATACTGTATGTATGTACACTTCCCCGCTTTCCATAATGATTGCTTAATACTTTCTCCTCTTAGTCCGCATACACCTGGGCCTCCCACCACTTCCACTTTCACCACTTGCCATCCTTATCTGACAACCTGACTTCACAATTAATTGATAAATTAAAAGGAAGCCATAAGAATCTCTCTTTTCATCACCAGAACTATTGACACTCAGCACCTCTGCCCTATTTGCTGCTTACCATCTCACACTATGGATCAGGGGTTCTTGCTCCTGGCAAAGCCCAGACTGTCCAATTGTGCTTTGGATTCCATCTTCAGAATTTGTTTCTTTTGTTGTTGTTGTTGCTTTATTACTTTTTTAATTTTTATTTTTTATTGCTGTTCGAATACAGTGTCTACATTTTCCTGCCACCACTTTGCCCCGCTCCACCCATTCCCCTCCCCACCTCAGTCCTACCCACCTTTGGCTTTGTCCCGAGTCCTTTATACATGTTCCTTGATGCATTACCCCCTTTCTCTTGCATCATCATCAATGACCTGGGTCATTCATCTCCAGCACCACTCACTACCATGTTCTAGTATCTTCTTTCTTCAGAAAACTCTATTTTGATCCCAGATTCTCCTGATCCTCTAATAAAACTTGCTGGCCACCTCTATGTGCCCACTTCATCGCTGAGATGGCTTTGAATGAGGTCACTGCTGACTTCCATGTTGCCAAATTCTTATCTTGCTTGACCTCTTAAAGTAGTCAACACAGTTTTAAACAATATAACTGTAAAGATAAATAAATAAAAAACAAGCTCTTCTTGTAACACCCTTTTAGCTTCCACAACATTTCATTCTCCAAATTTTCTCCAGACTCACTGGGTACACCTTCAGTTTCCTTGGCTGGCTCTTCCACCTCTGCTCGACCTCCAAGTGCCAGCAAATCCCGAGTTTTGCCCTGGGCTGCATCTCCACACTCCTAAGAGGTCCCATCCAGACATTTGGCTTCATATATTTATGCCGAAGACCCCCAATTCTCCATCTCCGTCCCTCCCCTTAGTCTTCACTGAGCTCAGGACTGACATACACAGCATCACTCCAGCATACCCATTCGACATCTCAGACTCAACACAGACAGAACAGAAGTCTTAATCCCTGCACCAAAAAACGTGCTCCTCCCCCAGTCTCTTCATTCTTCACATAGAGGATCATCATCTGCTCAGGCAGTCCAGTCATAAATCTGGTATCTTTGGCTCCTTCCCTTCTCACACCTTTTATATCAATAAGTGCTGCCACCTCTACCACACAGCATATCTTGAATCTGTCCACATCTCTCCATCTTCACTAACATCACCCTAGTCCTGGCCACTCCTTTCACTTAGTTGACTGCAAACGCTTCCTGCTCCTGCATTTGACTCTTAAAAGCCATTCTCCATCCAGCAGTTAGGATGAGCTTTTAAAACATATATTAGATTAACTCACTGCCCTACTAAAACCTTCCGATGGCTTTTTTTTTTTATCACACTTACTATAATGTGCTGCAGGGATGTCCCAACAACCCACTCCCCCCACCTCTTCCCCACCAATCATGCTGCATACACACTACCCTTTCTTTTTTAAAAGTTCTCACCTGAGGATATATTTATTGATTTTAGAGAGAGAAGAAGGGAGAGAAACAGAGAGGGAGAGAGAGGAAAAAACATCAGCGTGAAGAAATATAAGATCGCCATCCTCCCATGCATGCCCTGACTTGGGGTCAAACCACAACCTTTCGGTATGCACAGGACAGGACTCTAACCAACCGAGCCATCCGGCTAGGGCCACACCGTCCTTCTTTCTGCTCCTTGAGCATGCTAAGCTTGTTTCTGTCTTAGAGACTTCACATTTCGCTGTCCGTCCATCTGAAATGCTCAATCTTTTCACGGCTGGCTCCTCTTTATAATTTGAGTCTGACTTCCATTGTCACCTCCATAGAGACGTCTTCCATCACCACCAAATCTAAATCAATACTCTCACACAAACACCCAGCTAGACACTGTCACCTCGCCTTGTTTTATTTTTCCCCTTGTACTTACCTAGTGAAACTGTCCTATTTATTTCTCAGATGTTGTGTGCCCTGTCTCTTCCCTTGTCCAAGAAAACACATACCTTCTCTATCTTGCTCCTCACTGTGTCTCTAATGCCTGGAGGGGACAGGACATGTAATGTATGGTCAACAAATATTTGTCGAGTGAGAATAAATGAATATTAATCTTTGGAATGGCAGCCACATCCACCGCTGAGAGCCAGACCTTTTGTTCTCTCTTCCATGGCTATACCTCTCTCACTGAGCTGGAAAGTCTCTTCAGTTGTCTCTCTCTCCTATTAAACATTCATTCCTGGAGGAAAAGGATATTCTACCTTTGTATTTTAACCAACTAGCATAATTCTTTTCATAGCGTGAAGTGTACTATAAATATTTGCTCAAGAAATAAAAGAAAATAAGGATGGGAAGGAAGGAGGGTGACATAACCTATGAATACACACAAAGACGACCCTCAAAGGAGGCTGAGTAAAAGCCATAGCATTAGCATGTTGGAGGCAAAAGAGTGACCGCATATAAGTGAAGCTTCACTGACAGGTTTGAACTCTAGAACTTTAAAATTGTTATTTAAAGCTCTTGCTGAGATGTTACCCAAATCCTACACCATTTTCAGATGACATTAGTGTCATTTGAGCATTCCAAATCCTAAATGTGATGCTCAACTAATAGGAAAGTCGTACCAGCGTTCTCTGAACTATTTGCATTGCTAGGGCTTACGGAATACACCTCACACTATTTTTCAATCCAAGTGTCTCCAGAGGGCAGGATGCTGTACACAGTGTAGAGCAAAGTGTGCTGTGTCAAAGCAGGTCAAAGATTTGCAGATCCCAGTTCAAAAAGTTCTGTTTATTCCAGTCACCTCATTCTCTCTATGTCAGGGCAGTCATTAAAATGTTATGGCCATTTATTTGCTTGATCCATGATCCAAGTCTGGGAAAATGAAGTTCAAATTGCTACAGCTGGCACCCTGTGATAAAGGCCACACATTATCTTCTCAGGGCACGGAAATGGCATGGATTTGTTTATTTAATTTTTTAATAGAAAAACTCGCCTGAAAGAGGAGGCAAATAAAAAGTATCTTGACATTTTAAAGCACAACCACAGGGGGAAAAAACCCATTCTCTACAAACAGAACACCATCCCAGGAGTACGTGCTCTAACTAGTGGTGTACTGATGGGGGGAAAGCCAGCCTTCATCGTTAAGTACGTACACATATACCAAATGCTGAACTCTGTCCTCTGAGGGAATTACAAAGCAGACAATGAGACAGTACATGAGTACCAAAAGCCAGAAAGAATCACAAGTAGCATGAGCTATATACTGTCCCCAGCAAAAACTGCAGGGATTCAGTGGAGAGAAGGTGCTCTGAGGGTAGAGTAGGAGGAGATATGGATCCTGAGCAGGAGACTGGAGTAAGGATGACTACCATTTTGTGTGACAGTAAGGTGCTTCCCCAAAACTTAGAGAATGATACTGCTTTCTGAGAGTTACACTGTGAAATCAACACATAATTAAAGCAGAGATGTATATAGCCACCTCGCGGAGACTATGAGCTTTCCAGTCCAGTGAGCCTTGACTTTAAACTTCTCAAATTCATTAACATATCTAAAGAGAAGTGCAAATGATGATCAAGCTTCCAAGCTCTCTGCCGTGCAAGCTTTCTCTAGATTGGGCCTCAAGTCAAATTAATATGAGGCTCCAATGTGAGGACCCTGCCCTGTTAGTAGATAGAACAGGCTGGCAAAACCCGACGCCATTAGACATGCCACTCATGCCATCTCCTTCTCACTACATACTCATCCAGCAACCTTTTGATGATGAGATTTCTTGTACAGTTTGCCTAAAGGGAGCAATGTGCTTGTCAGGCCAACAAGAACACTAGGCCTTCTCAACAATTAAATTTCTCAACGTAAATGATCGCATTGGCATTCTAGTTTTATACATCATTCTCTTGTGAGCTCTGTTAGTGCCAGTCGTCACCCTTGAGTGGGAGTAATTTTAGGGCACTGACAAAATCAATTTTCAGACCCTGCAAAAATGTGCATGGCTGGTTTGACTTAACAGAGTTCATTCAAGGTTTAGCAACCCCAGAGAGAAAGAGCCATTTAGGCAGATGTTGTTAAGACAATTTGTGTAGGGGTTTTATCATATTAAGGCATTTGGAGTTAATTTTTGGGCAGTGGGAACTCATTGGTGAAATATGAATGGGAGTGTGATATGATCAAGACTCACGGGTCTAGTGTGTGCTGTGCTACGTAGCGGAGCTCATGGTTTAATTAAGGAGGCAGCCAAGCAAACAGTGAATCACCACACAATGTTATAGCTGCATAGAGCATTCTGAGGGCACAAAAGAAGTCACCTACAGAGATGATCAGGGAGCACTTCTCAGAAGAGAACACTTACATATTTTAAAATTAGACTTTAATATTCCTTCAGGTTTCCCCTTATTTGGATACAGTTTTAGTTAAAAGAAATGTATCAAAATTTCAAAGAGCTTCAGAAGTGTATTTCTGGTTTTCTATTAAATATCCCTACTTGGATATGCCATAAGCATCCCAAATTAGAGATTTAAATTCTAAACTCATGATGTTCTCTGCCCTTCTTAACCATTCCTGACATTCCCCATGTGCGTTTACCTTGGTAAATGTAACCATAATCCACATAATTAGTAGACACAGTTATGCTAAATTTTCCCTTCTGCCCCCAACATACAATCAGCCCTAAAGCCTTGTAAATTTTTGTCTTCTTATTACCTCCTCGATTTTTTCTCTCCCAGGGCCATTACCTTAGTTCAGGCTTTAATCATTTCTACGATGGATTACTGAAATAGTTTCCTATGGCATCCTGCCTCCCTTCCAACCAGCTCCTGTACTTTCCAGTTTATCCCTGTTTTGAAGTGGGGATGATAGTTCATTTAGTCACTCAAAAAAGGCATATTATATGTCAGGGACATTTCCAGACCCAGGGGGTACGCTGATGAACAAAACAGACAAGGATCTTGTTTCTCATAGGACATTATGTAATGATGTAAGCAGAAAAATAAATCAATCCATTTTCAATATTGGTAAAGACTGTAAAGTAAATAAAATTAAACAATGTGATAGAGAGCGACCAGGGATCTGGGCTGTCACGAAGGGGTCTTGGGCACTGGCAGTTAAGAGCTGGAAGATGAGAGGGAGCCAGCCACACAAAGGACTGGGGGAAAGCATTTCAGGCAGAGAAATAACAGTCGCCAAGATGGGCCCAAGTCCAGAAAGTCCAAAACATGGAAAGAAGGCAAGTATGGCTACAACGACAGGGCAAGAGAGAGAGATGGTAGGGGATGCGGTCAGTGACTTGCACAGCGGGCATTTATGTAGGACCTGGTTTGAGTCTGAGTTTTAATCTGAGTGCAATGGGAAGTGATTGAAAATATGTTAAGTAGAAGAGTGCAAGATTTAATTGATGATCTGAAAGCTCACTCAGGGTGTTGCGTGAAAAGTAGATTCAAGAAAGCCAGGAATAAAAGAAGAAAGATTGTTCTAGAGTCCAGTGTAAAAGTACGGTCAGGACATGTGGTGCCACGGAGGAGGGTGACAGTAGAAGAAAAGAAGCGGTTGGCTTGGGGGTACATTTCACAGCTGCCAAGAAGACGTTCGTTGCTGCTGGAGTATATGCGGGAGATGAGAGAAAAGCAGAAAGTAAGGATCTGTAACCTGAATAAAATAGAGTGGATATTGGTCCCATTTTCTTTTCTGATAGAAAAGACTGTGGGGGGAGTTTTAGAGCTCTAGGGTAGGAGTAGAAATCAAGAGTTCCGTTTGGCCAAATTAAGTTTGAATAAGTATTATGAATTCAAATAGTGATGTCAAATAGGCAGTTGAATACGGAAATACAGAGGTCAATGGAAAGGTCATTGGTAGCCATGTAAGGTTGGGAGTCACTGACATATAAATAGTATTGAAAGTCACTGGCCTAGTCTAAAAGAAGACTAGAGAAAGAGAAGAGTGGAAGGCTAAGAACCAAGTCCGGTAGCACTCCAGCATTTGAAGATCATGCAGAGATGGAGCTGCCAGAAAAGGAGAATGCAAAAGAGAAGACATGAGGTGGGAGAAGCTCCAGGTGAGGAGGAGGTCAAGGGAGCCCAGAGAACAAAAGCATTCAAAAAAAGAAGAGGGTGGTCACTTTTGTCAGTTGCTACTGCAAGATTAAAACAAAAAATGTCACCCACTGTGCGGGACAAGAGGAGAGCCATGGGTGACTTTCTCAGTATCAGTTTGAGGAGAGTGGTGGGGAGTAAATCTCTGCTGGAGAAAAGGTGAAAAGAAAAAGGAGAAATAGGGACACAACTGAAGCAAATGTACCCATATTTTGCCATGTATAATGAACACTTTTTGCCCAAATTTTGGAGGGAAAAGTAAGGATGTGCATTATACATGGGTAATACCTGAAATACTTTGTATCTGTTCTCGTGTTTTGTAATTATTTGTTACATAAAATTTCTAGTACCACAACATGTTAAAAAATGAATGCTAAAATTCCTTTATAACACAAAAAAAACAAGTATCTAAATATAAATAAGTAAAAAATTGAATTAAAAAAAAGATTTTTTTCCTGAAAGTTTGGGCCAAAAATGTGGGTGAGCATTATACATGGCAAAATACGGTAACTAAGCAACCCCCCCCATTGAAAGCAAAAAAAAGGGGGGCTCAGCATTCATTTGAAACCCTCAAATTCAAACTCCTCACCTTGGGATACAATGCTCCTCACTAACTGGGTTCTTGCTAAGGAATTTTATCCCCCCAACCTTACCCTCACGGGCACTTGTGGTGCTCTACAGGAGTCAAGTAGAATCTCTTCCTTCAGACATCAGCTCTCTGGGTTACTCTTTGCTCCTTCCTACATGAAGCAAAATTCTTACAGGTTCTTCAAAGCATTATCGTATCAGGCAAGCAGAAACATCTCCTGCCACATAATTTAAGCTCCTCCTAGGGTTGCCATTGCAACCTGCATCGCTACGTAGGGTTTACCTCACTACATCGCTGTCTTTGGCTTCACTGCAACACTGCCCTCCCTCCCTCCTCCAACACACACAACACGTCAGGACGAGGGCAAATTGTTACGCTGCGGATCCTGTCTGGGAGGCATGTGTCTGTGGTTCTTGCCATAAGATCTCGTACATAGTGTTCTCTAAGTGCTTGCTAAACAAAAGTTTCTGTAATGTGAAACTGATTCTCTCAATTTCTTACTTAAAACTCTGTAATGTCTCCTCAGAGCCTATAGAATAAAATACCAAACACATCGCTATGTTTTACAAATCCCTGGGGATTGTGCTTGTTCTTACTACCTCTCCAGCACCACTTCTCCCGAGCTGAGACTGATCCTGACGCCCCCCACCACTCACGCAGGCACACAACGGGGTGCTCAGCCTACACCAAACCGCCGCCAGGACGACTGTTCTCAGGCCTCTGCGCTCTGAGGCACGCTGCCGGCCTTTCTTGGAATGTCTTTACAAACCAGCTCAAGGGTCACCTCTGCTCTGCAGTGTTTTCATATTCTTCTTTCCCTACTCATAGCAATGCTGGACACACCCTTCTTTGTTTCCGGAGCCCCTGTCAATAATTCTATTACTGCACCCACCGCATTAACCCGTTTATTATCTCCTTTTCCTATTGGACTGCAAGTTGCATTGGGCAGGAACGTTGCTTAGCTCATCTTTGTTCTCCTAGCACCTAGCACAATGCTGGGCACATAAGAGACACTCAGTCAATGAATATTTTTCTTTAAATCCTTTGATTTAAAGGGTTTAAAGTCTAAAATATTATTTTTAAACCTTGTACCATTATTTTCATCATTATTACAAGTAGTTTAAAGGTGATGACTTTTTAAGTGAAAAACACAGAAAAAGAGCAAGTTCACATTTGAGGAATATAGGGGCAGGCTACAAACTTTAAAGAGATGTGTTTTTCTACATCTCCCTGTGAAAAGGAGTCATACTGCTAAATAATTGATTACATTAGTTAGGCCATTTGCTCCATTCAGAATGAGGTGAATAATTACCAGGTTTAGAACACATATTTTCAGTTCACATTTGCATTTCAAAGAATTAGCCACACAGGCAAATCTTTTCTTTTTATTTTCCTCAATTCCCTCCATATTTTGAGACTACTTAAAAGTTTTCAAAAGAAGGGCTATGAATATAGGCTTCTTATGTCAAACTATTTTATAAGTCAAAATGATTTGTAGGCTCTCCCAGACATTTTTACAACATAGGAGCTGCATTTTTTCTTAAACTTTGTATGCTTTTTTCTATAACCTTTTCCTCATATTTTTCCACAATAACAGGCCTCGCCTTTAGATATTTAAGTCTCCTCTACAGTGACAAGAAGCATATTAATTACTTCAGCAAGAAGCAAATATGAGAACAGCATAAACTTAGGAGACAGCATTGTGTTCTCACAATAATTTGAGATGTCCACTTGACAAGGACACTTTAGAATTCACAAGAGCATGTGGTGAGCATCAGCATTGTGCTTTATGTGTGTCACTAGGTCAGAGCTGAACTCTCCCTCCTGTGCTTTGGTATTAAAAGTTGAATCACAAAGTCATAGAATTTCAAGGTTGAAAAGTATACAGAGGTCATTTAGTCTAACTCCTTTATGTGACTGAATACCCTCTACAACATTCCTAAGAAATGCCTCTTCATTTTCTCCTTGAACCTATTCGTGACAGGGAGCTTACCACCTCCCCCAAAAGTTCCAGGTAAAAATAAATGCACCCTATTACACTTTAGACAGATTTCCCACCTTCTGTCATAATAGTTATTTTCATCATTGTGAAACCTACCAATGTGATTAGGGTGAGTTATATGTCTTCCATCTATTTTGTGTATAAGGAAAAGGAAAAAGGCAATTATGAAATAAGCAAGGCTTTCATTTTTATTTACCTGTCTACCTAGATGCTGCCTCTTTCTAGAAAAGATCTTAAATGAAATGACTTAAAATGCCTGGATTGCAATAGAGTTATTACAATAGAAATAGAAATTCAAAGTCCTAAAAAGAAATTCTTGACTCAAAGGCTAATGCAGTTGCTGGCATTGAAATTAAATTCGTCCATGGGCTTTCTACAAGTCAATATAAAAGGAGAAATATAGTGGATTGCACAGTTCCCCTTATCTGACAGAAGAAAGTATACTAATAAGTGAAAATTTTTCTGAGTTTCAAGTAACAAGAAGAATTTCTCATGTAGCATCTTATAAAAGAGATTGATTTTTTAGTTTTCTACGTGCATTTATTTTGCACTCTAATGTACTGCCGAGAATAGTGCTAAATAGTCCCTTAAACAATTAAAAACGATACTACCTCAACCCAATATTAACCGATGTTTTAAAAAATTCTATTGAATATAGGAGACAAGGCATGAGCACTGGATAAGTACTTTTCCAAAAGAGGCTGGAAAAATACCTTAAACTATTAAAATCCCCCCCGCTTTTTTTGGGTCAACATTATGGGGCAATAGTTCCACATGCCCAATTTTTAGTGTAAGAGACAAAAGAGAAACTGAGCTCATCTCTCCTGTGGCATACCGTCACTCCTTCACCTCTCCGGGCAACAACTCCAGCCAGGTGATCATCACGCACAAGATGATGTCCTTGTAAACTCGAGAGGTGTGTCACATGGTGTGTAGCAAGCAGAGAGTGCTGGGAGAGTCTGCCTGAATATCTGATAAGATTTTGGCTCTCTTAGAAGGAAACTGGTATTATGTAAGCAAAAGGTGTTATTAAGGCTGGCCTTGCTGCTGAAGGTAATAGAAAAAATCTGGAGTTTCTCACTTGCTCCTTAAACACCCCAATTATTCTCCCAGGAAGGACATTATAGAACCCTATAGCCTGGAAAGTTAGCCTCTTCGGTAGTTAAGCTCTGTGGGTTTACTATACTTTCCCCTGCTCTTGGCTTGAGAGTGGGGGAGGAATGGCCACAGACTAACCATTTCACCTTTGAAGGCCTCTGTGATGCCTAGTATCACAAAAACCCTCAGATAAAAACAAATTACTCTCCTCACAGTGATTATCACAATTGTCTAGACTTTACCTGGGCTACTTAGTTCCATCATTAAGTTCTAAATAGCTGAAGACAGAGAATGCTCATCTCCTGGCTCATACATGAAGCCAGCCAGGCCTAACTCTGCTTCCTTCTCTTTGTTTAGAAAAGGCACACCTGTTTGTGATCTGTATTTCACCTGTCCAAATGTGGCAGCTCATTTCTTCTTCTTCTTTCTCCTCCTGCTGCTCCTATTATTTATATTGTTGTCATTACTACTGTTGAAGAATCTGGATTACATCTTGAGGTCCCTTGTGGCCAATAAGCTATATTCAATTATCATAGATTAGCTATTGTAAAATAAATGCAAGTACAGTAGGAGTAACTTTCATATTTAATGAGGCTATTTGTATACTGGACAACACAATGTATACACGATGCTACCATGGAGAGAATGAGAGAGATTTCAGACTTATTATAAAGAAGGCATAGGAACACCTTTAAATGAATAACCCAAATCAAATGACCTGGGTTTTTAAGAATTAGAATAAATTGAATACACATTTGCTTAAAGCTGGGATAGTATAAGGACAGAACAGCAAATGCTAATGCACATGCTGATGGTTGGCAAGTGCAAATAAGCATGCTGATCATTATTTCACATCACAGTTTATTATGACATGTAACTGCCAGAAATCAATGTCAAAGCCAAGCAAAAACCAACTACCAACAGAATAATTTTCTCTTCATTTTTAGCTATTCCATCCTGCAACCCCCATCTTGATTAGCAAGAAGCCTGAGAATAGAGGATAAAAAATAAAAATAAAAGAAGCCCTTGAGTTATTAGATCATTTTCAAATGCCATGCAACCAACCTTGAGGGAGAATCATCAGTTGAGATCAGTACATATTTCCCTAGAGCATTTTAAATGATCCTAAAGCATGCATGATGCTTTGGTGAGTTGTTGTCTCTAAGAAAGCTCTTTGCTTTTGGAAACCGAGTAGCACAAATACCTGGTGTGCAAGAAATTGGCGTAGCAACTCTGCATTTAAAATGGTGAATCACAGAGTAAACAGGTGCATAAAGCGACTATTCAAATGTGTTTGCTTCTCCACAAAGTGGTTAAATCTTGTAAAGCGTTTTTTTGGCTTCTCTTTTTTGAGACATATAAACTCTTCGCTCTAATAACTTAAAGCAGCTTGTTTGCTGAGCAGGAGAGGATATGCATGACTCGTGGAAAGATTTATTCTCTCTACTTTCCCTGGATAAATGAGGTGACATTTAGGCTAAAATTTCCTCCTTGCAGTAGACATAATTCTCCATTCACTGGCAAACAGTGCTAAAAAACAAGCTTTTCTTTGTTTGTTAAAAGAACATATTTCCAGGAAAAGAATTGCTTACCTGTTGGCAATAGGTCCCTTGAAGTCTGGATCAAATGCTGTTGAATCACCTGCATTTAAAACAAAGAGATTCTTAAGCATATAAGCCAATGGAATGGCAAAAAAAAATACACAAAATATTACTAAAGAAAAATCTATTCCTTGGCTAGTCCACTGCTCAGTGCAGTGTTGAATTCATTCTTCGGTCCACTGAGACTTTGGTTATGCCTTGGCTATAGCTGTCAATCTTTCCCCCTCTTTCCAGCTAGAAGCAAGACTAAACAGAGTTGGGGAAGACCATATCCTATGCTCCCTGTACACATATCCTCTCACTGTTCTGAGTAGCAATATTATAGAGTGCATACTGAGTGGTAAAATTTGAAGCCCTTCCAGACTGCAAAATCGTTTTACCATCTGTCATCACCAAGTATTGCTGAGTACTCATGAGGTGCGCAGTATAATAGAGATGCCTGCTTATTCCAGTTCTCCCTGTCTTCTCGGGAGATTAGGCTTTGCTTCAAGAAGCTGGAATATAAGTCACTGTTGTTCTTTGACATGTTAACTGTATGGCATATACAAATCATTATTATAATACATAAATGTCATTTTTATTGCCTTTTTTAGATCTACTACCAGACTTCATGCCATCTGGGAATATGCCTCAGTCATTTATTGTTGCATCATGATTGCTGTACATCACCCTTGCCTTTAAACAGTACAAGGTACTTGGGGAATGAACCCCCCTCCCACATACACAGTGTGGGCAAACCCAGACATAACTTCTATCAGATAATTTCTGGCCAAAGGTCTGCATTTTGCAAGCCCCAGTTCACGACTCTTCTCCCCCAACCTAAGCACTGTGACCCCTTTCTCTAAGACCATCCTTGTCTGAAGGCCTGGTACTGAATTAAGGATGGACTTGCAAAAGAGACTGGAAAAAAAGACCCCTCCACTCATCCTCCCCCAATGTCATTAACCTAACTTTGCCTGTACCCTATGGGGACATTAGGCCAAGGACTCAGAGGCTCTTTAATGTAATCACAGGTTGACGGGAAAACAACAGTGAGGAAAGGACAGACTTGCAACAGAAATCTAAGAGCCAGCCAGTCATCGAATCTTCACGAAGCAGTTCTGAAGGACACAGAAGGCAGATCAGGCACAGTCCCTATCTTAGAGACCTTATGACTGAGGGCAAGATCCACATATTGATTCAGTCAACGAATACTTTTTGAGAATATTTCTCTACCAGGCCTTCTGTCATAATACATGAACAATGAATATGCCATATGAAACAATTAACAAAGTACTAATTTGCGTGGCATTGCCCTTCAGTATTACAAGAGTTCTGGGAAAGTAGATTCATCAAAGACTACAGGAGTCAGGAGGGTTTCATTCCAAAACAGAGATTTTTTTTTTTTTGCTAAAAGACTGGAAAGAAACAAAAGAGAAAGGGGAAACATTCTGAGTGCATGAAACTCAAACGCTATTAAATTCAGTAACTCTTTATTGATCGCCTGTTGTGTGCTCTGCATTCTATGATACACTGCAGGGGGTGGGGGTCTAGTGAAACACAGTGTCTGTCTTCAACAAGCTGACAAACTCATGAGCACAGAGAAAAATAAGTACACAAATCACTGTAAGCACACAATCACTGCAGGGGTTTGAGGGTCTAGTGAAACACGGTGTCTGTCTTCAACAAGCTGACAAACTGGTGAGCACAGAGAAAAATAAGTACACAAATCACTGATATGGTAAGAGGGGTGCAAAAAAAGTGTTAGGAGTGTTCTGAGGAAGGAAAGGTCACATGCAGGTGAGATCAGTCAGGAAGGGTTCCTAAAGCCACAATGCTTTGAGACAGGTAAAGTTCAGACCTGTAGAGATGAATGAAGACACGGAGTCAGGAATGCATGTCACGTTTGTGGGGATGGGGAAAAGATCAGCCTGCTTGGGGTACTGGATAATGGGATAGGAGGAGGAAAAATAAAGCTGAATAGATAGTATGGGATCAGACTACAGAGAGCCTAAAACCAGGGCTGGAAATTATGTTACACATTTTAGGCCATAGGGAACCAGAGGAAGATTTGAATGAAGGGATGACGTAGTAGAAGCAGTGCTTAAGGAAGAGCCGTCTAGCAGCAGCATGCAAGTTGTATTCCAAAGTGCAAAGTCAAGCAGGCCAACTAGAAGTGCAATGCAATAACAGAGGTGGATTAACGTGAGCTACTGTCCAGGGGTGGTGGGAGTAATAGAAAGCAAGCTTCTCAGTTCCTCACAGAGTGATCATGTGGCTTAGGGACCAGGAGTAAGGGCGCTACAGTCAGGCTGTCTGTTCTCTGTCACTTACTATCAGAGTGACCCTGGACAGATCATTTTACTCCTTTGAGTCTCAGTTTCCATATTTGTAAATGGGGATTATAATAGTACGTATATCATAAAGTTGTGACGAGGATTAAATGAATTGATACCTGTAAAAGTGCTTAAAAACAGTGGCTGGTACTTTGTATGCTGCCAATGTTAATTTTAAGTCATGTAATTACATACAAATAGAACTTGATGAATATTAAGACATGGGCTTTAAAAGACAGAAGTCACAGAGGGTTTCAAATTCAGGGACCACAGACCTAGACATTTTGTTTGTCCATAACATCTGGCATTTTACCTTGGTTTAAGGAAAGGTCGATGCTATTAAAATAGTTGGGAATCTAAATGGGTGGAAGAAATTATACAACTGTTCTAAGAAAAAAAGAGAGATTGATTTCACTCTTTTTAAGTTTGAAGTGTCATCTAATTGAAAAGTCCAGCATTCAACTGCAATTAAGAAACTGGAGCCTCGGCTCAAGTCTTGAGATAAATATTTGGAAGTCAATAAGTTTGTGTCATAAAAAGTGATGAGCTCTGTAAGGAAGAACATTGAGCCCTGACCAGTGTGGCACAGTTGGTTGAGCATCATCCAGCAAAGCAAAAGGTCACCGGTTTGATTCCCTAGTCAGGGCACATGCCTGGGTTGCAGGCCGGTCCCTGGTTGGGGCATGTGTGAGAGACAATCTATCAAAGTTTCTCTCACACATCGCTGTTTCTCTCCCTCTCTTTCTTCCTCCCTCGACTTCCTCTAAAAATAAATAAATAAAGTCTTAAAAAAAAGAACGTTGGATCTGTCAGGTATGCAGAGTAATATTATAATGACAATAAGAATAATATTTTAATGTGTTTTTAACATCAACTGCCAAGCACTGTACCAAGTGCTTTCATGCATATTTTTGTTTACTTAACACAATAATCTTATTACGTAGGTGGATTGGAAACTATCATTAGCCTCACTTTACATATGTGAAAAACAAGGCATAGAGAGGCTAAGGAATCTGTGCACAGTCACACAGTTGATGAATGGCCTACCTGGAATCCACGCCACCCAGGCTCACTGCAGCACAGCAGATCCTGTTAGTCATACCCTGTAAAGCCCACCTTGGTTCCTACTCCAAGGGGAAATGTTTAAAATGTTTCCTGTTTGAGACAGTCCATATATACTCCAGTGTCAAGTTCTCTGACACATTGTCAGCTTCTCTTTTAACGACTGTTTGTCCGACTCTGCTTCCCAGTGGCAAATACATTTCAGGGTGTCTAACCCCTCTTTCTGTGGAACTGACCTCCTCTCTAATGCACAGGAGGGAGTCTCTAGCTGCCAAGTTTCTCTCACAGGCCTGTTCCCTGGCAATCAGTGACTGGATCTGGTTTGGACACGAGACTCAAGCTGAGACAGTCACTTCTGGCCCAAGAATTTAGAATTAGAATGGACAGTGAGTTGGTTAGTGGGAGACTGAAGATCAGAGAAGCAGAGAAAGCTGGCTTTCAGAAAGAAATTACCGAAGCAAATGTACAAAGAGAAGCAGAGAAGGAAGTCCGGGTGGACTTTGGCTTCTGGTTTCAGTCCCTACCTGAGGCCAAGGGCTCAGCTTAATGAGATAACCTGTATCCTTTTACTAAAGTTCCCTTCCTTGATTTTTTTTTTATTGTTGTTCATTTGTTTTTTGTTTTTTGTTTTTTTTTTCTTTTTTTTTTTTTTTTGCTAGTTCATGTCGGTTACGGGCATCTAAAAATCCTACTAATACACTCACTCTCTCAGCTCAACTTGGGTTTCGATAATTCATTTTAACAGCATTTATTTTATTCTTGCAATAAACGGGTGGTGGGGATTCAAGGATGAATTCTTGAGATGAAGTCGGCTTTCATGAATCTCATAGTTGAACAAGAAATACAAACGCAAAACTGTAATTCCTCCACTATGTGGTTGCCATGACAGAGCCGCACAGAGGGTGTCACGCATGGGCCACAGAAGGGCTCACAAATGGACAGGTGTCTCCAGTTCCTGACTCCCGCTGAGTGTGGGCTCACTCTGACTGGCCTCTTGCACTCTGCTGTGGGACGCTAGTGCTGGTATTCTTGCTGGTTCAGATTTCACTTCCCCAAACTGGCGGAACAGCTAAAATACCTCAAAACTGTTTTTGGCAGGGGGAATCCAAGTTTCCAGGCCCTCTGCACCAAATACTACATTTTTGTAGGTCTGGGGTACACCTGAAAATGTGTATTTTTAAAATTTCTATAAGATAATTCTGATGCACAATTGGATTTAGAGAGCACTAGGCTACCTGATTTATTCTGGATTTCACTTTTAACCTCTTAGTTCATACAGAATCTTTAAAGCTAGCTTCAATTCATAACAGAGCAAACCTGGTGGATAGAGAAAAGCAGGTCATGAGGATGTGTGTGAGCTTTGGGGAACACCACAATTAAAGGTAAGTGGTAAAATGAAACAGTTATAGGAAAAGAAATAGAAAAGTGACGTTCAAGAAAGCCAAAGAATTTCAAAAAAGAAGGAAGATTATAAATTCCCCAAGAAAAAAAAACAAGGATTAATAATCGAATACTTATTTGTACCAGGGACTGCTGGGAGTGCTTTATATGCAGATAAGCCGTTTGGCACAATTCCACACGGAACAACGTGAGTTACACCCCCTCGAACTGTGTGATACAACAGCAGTGGCGCATCTATCATGTTATGCAATGCTCCCAATAATTTTGTGATGTATATAATTATTATCATCCCATTTTACAGATGAAGATATTGAGGCACAGAAACGTAAGCAAATTTGCCCTAGCCCACTCAGTTAACAAGAGGTGGACGTAGAATTGAAAGGCAGACGATCTGGACCCCAAAGCCTGTGTTGAACCATGTGGAAGTAAATTTCTCTTTAGTGATCTTAGAGAAATTCCTCAGAGAAGTGGGGAGAGAAGGTAGGTTGAAATGTGTTAGAAATTTTACTGACCCTGTAATTATTTGCTTTTTACATTAAAGATAGGCAAAACTGGTTTAAAAGTATCTAGGCTGGCTTTCAATTTTGGTGTGATTTGCAGCCCACCAAATGAAAAAGCAGACTGCAGTGTAAATAAAATGCTATTGTCAAGTCTGTCTGAAAAGCTGACACGTTCTGATTGTAAATCCTGGCTGCCTTATATTTCAGTTAAAAATACACTAAAACCACAGTCAAATGGTAAGATTCAGCTGATTCCATGTAGTAATGACAGCTGGAAACTGATGACTTCAGCCTGCCCCATATGCTAGCAGAATTTGTATTGTTATGCAAATTTTTGTTTCCACAAATCAATACAGGGCATCGCTGTGTCAGAGCCCTCGTGTGCTCTAATTGCATCTCTGGAATAACAGACTGAGGGGCCAGTCAAGTGAAAAAAGCCACAATGCTTCACTGTCATAAAGCTTAGCTAGTTGAATATAATTCATATTTCTCATTTTAAAAAAAGAAAAAAGAAAATTAGGTAATCATATTAAAAGTTTCTTAAATTCACGTGACTCTTTGATCACCAAATTATGTCTTTAGAATCACTAAAAAATATTCATATTAGACAGTTACACATGTGTTACTGTAGTTAACAATTTGTGTTGCACTCATATGATGTAATTATTCTTACCAGGAATAACTCATAGAGATTAAGGACAGGAGTCCAGGTAATTAATTCAATTCATGGTGCAGATTCATGACTCTGTTGAATGCAAATGGCAAGATAAAGCAGCCAGTCATGCTTGAAAGACTCTTTTCTTTGAAAGCAATCTGTTTCTCAAAGAAAATGACAATGTAACTACCATTGATTTTTTTATAAAAAGCAGAAATCTGAAACATTTAATTTTATTCCTTTAATATATTCTCCTACAGAGAATCTAATGTGATTCGAAGAGTCAAAGGAGAACTAAGGTGGAGCAAACAAGCATTTTAGCACTTAGAACTATTATGAGCCAGCAAGTTGGATAACTTTCCATCAGGCATGGGGAAATGGTGTATTATAACATTAAGTCTTAACAACAGCCAGTGGAGAATTGAGAATAATTAAATACTTGTTTTGCTTTATTTTACAAATGTGTTTATGATTTTGGGTCTATAAATCCAAGGAAAGGTTTCCTTTTCTTCCAAGTCTCAACTAAGAATAAGAAGCCACGTTCTTTGCCTTTCCTTATAGAATAATGTTCCTACGTCTCAGTCTGGCACACATGGCCTTTCATGATCTGGCCTAGGTCACCAACCTCATCTCCTACCTCCCTCACTTCAAACGTGACCCGCTAGCAGTTCTGTACTGCAATGCTTCCCCCTCTAAAATCAGATGTGTCACACAGTGCCCTCTGAATAATATGATGTTTTCATCTTGTTGCCTTGGCAATGGCTAAAATAAGCTTACCATTCTCCTTATAAATTCCCAGCTCATCCTTGAGGAAAGAATAAGGACCAAGACATCTCACTGGCCACTGTGCTAGTGGGTGGAGCCTCCTTGATTGGAGGTCAACGTTGAGAACTTTCATATAATCCACCCCAAAGCAGCTAATTCCATTGCTTTCAGAGATATTTATACTTCTAGTATTTGCACTGTTATACTTAGTATCACAAGGCCTTTTTACATGCTGTGGTAGAAAGATATCCACATGCTAATCCCTCAAATTTGGGAATATTCTGCTTTACATAGCAAAATAGACACTGCAGATGTAATTAAATCGAGAACCATGAGACAGGGAGATTATCCCGGATATCTGGGCGAGCCCAATGTAATCACAAGAGTCCTTAAATGGAGAAGAGGAAGACAATAGTCAAAGAATGATATGTGATCACAGAAACAAGGTCAGAATAAAACAACCTGAGAAAACCTCAACTGGCCATTGGTAGCTTTGAAGATTGGAGAGGGTTATGAGCCAAGAAATGTGGCTGCCTGTCAAACTCTTTTTCACCCGGGGCCACATCAGCCTCGCGGTTGCCTTCAAAGGGCCGAACGTAATCTCAACGTCTTAACAGTTAAGGAGTAGTTACATTTTTACAGTCCTAAAATTATTTGGCCCTTTGAAGGCCACCACGAGGCTGATGTGGCCCCCGGTGAAAAGGAGTTTGACACCACTGTTCTAGAGGCTGGATATAAGTGAATTCTGCTCCCTTGGAGTCTCTAGAAGGGAACAGAGCACTGCTGACTCCTTGATTTTAGCCCATGCAGGTGTATTTTGAAGTTCTGACCTCCAGAATCATAAGATAATAAATTTGTGTCATTTAAAGCCATCGTATTTGTGATTATTCATTATAGCAGTGAGAAGACACTAATACACGGTACTATTTCTCCTACTGAAACTCTAGCTCATTTAGGGTAGGGACTAGATCTCGGTTATTCTACTGCTATTACCTACTTTGCTACTGGTGTATACTTGACAGGTACTGAATAAATATTTATAAAGTTAATTCAAAAAAAGTCAATGTAATTTTGAACTCTTGTATCTTTAATTTAGATTATGAAAATACAAATAGAAGATCAATTTTGACAGTTACCAGGTAATTATTTTAGATAGATTTCAACCTGATTAAAGGCAAATTAGTAGACTTCTAGAATTACACTGATGTGAAAAATTGCATTGGTGTGAAAAATAATTAGGGTAAGAAACCAACCCTAATTCAGCATCTATTTATAATGTCCAGATAAGTAAGATTAAACAAAGGAAATAAGGAAGACAGTACCCCACACTGGTAAATTAAAATTATTAAATTACCCCGTATCAAATGTCATCTCTGCCACCTACAAGCTCTATAATCCAAGGAAAGTTACTTTTTATCTCTCTGAAATTCCATTTTATCATCTACAAAATGACAGATACTAGTGTAGGGGTTCAGAACATGGCACCTAAAATGTGCCTCTGTGTATGTGGATTATTTTGAGTTCAAGAAAACTCAGACCTTTTGGGCTCAAAAGAACTTCTGGCCTGGCCCCTCACCCCAATCCTAGAAGAATTTAAATTAGGGCCTTGCCCATAATAAGAGATTATCAGAGATAACCAATTCTACCTATCTATCTGGCGGGCCAACTACTAAGTACTGAACATCTGCCCTTCTTACTGTCCTGCAATGACCTTCCTTCCCTCTGAAACCCCAAGGCCCCTGACCTCATCCTTAGCTCAGAGTGCCATATGTACCTCATTTTAACTTTCTGCCCCCGCACTTCTCATGTCTGTGAGGTGTCTGAATCTCTCCTATATGTGGGGGTCCCATATGTACATATGTAATTAAATGTGGCTATTTTTTTCTTATTAATCTATCTCATATAGATTTAATTATTGGACTAGCAAAAAGAACTTGAAGGATAGAGAAAAATTTCTTCCTTCCCCACAGTTGCAAAAATAAAACTGAAAAAGGAGGAACCATTTTCTGCTTTCAGAGTGACCACAAGAAATAGCAAAGTATATGTAAATTACCATCATATCCAAAGTAGATCAGTGTAGAACCAATGCAATCCACCTTTAGTTGAATTGTCACATTGGTTATAGGTGACACCAATAATTCTAGAAAAGTTTCAATGACTAAGCTTGGCATGATACTTATAGAATAACTTTTTGAAGGAGAGAAATTTTTAAGATGCTTTAAGGAAAGAATGTGCCATAGGAGAAGGCTGGACAAAAGCACATGGTTAGCCACAGCAAAGGCTACGCCTGGGGCAGGAGGTATGAGAGCAGTTAGGAGAATGACACATTATTGGGAGGTAGAGTAGGATTTCCAAAGCCCCTCAGGTCTTCTGCAGAAGCACCACAATTGTCACGAGTCTATGTTTCCACTTGGTACAGAGGAAGTAGAAGAGTTGAAGGCAAAGAACCAACAATAAAATTGTCATCATATTTCAGAGATGAGATGGTAGGTGCCTGACTGAAGCTGTAGAAAGGATGAGGCACTTCCAGAAGCATCTCAGAGGTATACATTCATTCAGTGAGGGTGAACGGAAGGGCATGGTGCCATGCTTCATCACTTAATGACAGCAACTCCTCAAGCAGAAAATGATGTGCATTCCAGAACTCATCTTTGGCAGAAACATGACCCCACATTGGACATGAGAAGATTAATGAAAATGCAAATGAGACTCTTTCAGCACTGATTGAAATCAAACAATACAGTGGTATCATGACCTTACAATGGCTGTTTTTCTCCCTGTTTGAGTAACTTCTAAACGTATGGGATGATAAATCATTCTGTTACATCAAGAATGTCAAATATCCTGCTTTAAGAACACTTTTTTTCTAATCACAGGGTTGGTTTCTAGTTTGCATCATTATTTGAAATAATTCACCCTATATAAACACAAATCATTAACATTAGTTAGAATGTCAACCTTAGAAGTAATAACCTGAAAGAAGCAACCTCGACTTCTGAACAGATGAAAGAAAACATACATAAAGCACTCGGGCGCTTCTTAATAGACTGCTTTTATAGGCAATGTTGAAAGATGCATGTTTATGGGGCACTGGAGATGCGCTTCTAAAAAGATGATTTTTCTTGACTACTGTGACAAAGCAGTGAATTTGTGCTTTAGAACAGCCACGAATTATTAGATAATCACACATGCTCAGAATAAATAAATTCTGAATCAATATAGATTCAAAAAGAGAGTCTGGAAGCAAACAAGTACACGAATTGAGTTTGAAGGTTATCAGTGTGGGTTTTCCAATACTTCATTCTAAAAGACCCATAACATACTCTAATCACATTGAAGAGACTCCTTGTTTTTTCCAGTTTCATAGATTATGCATTTCATTATCATGCTAGTCCCTATTCCCTTACCTCCTAAAAAATATGAGTACAATTTCACAACCAGACATAGAAAATGAAGAGCATATTTACACACTCTAAATATAAAAAAGTGACCCACTTTGCTTTTCTATCTGCAGATTTCAGGCAATAGCGCAATAAATGAATAAAGGTTGGGGGAAATGATAATTTTGAAAATGACCATTACATAAATAGAAAAAAGTTAACTTTTGTAAATAAGGAATAAATTGTTTTTAAAGTTATGGTTGAGTAAAAGACTTTCCATTGAACTTCAGAATAAACACTACTAAACAAAAATACTAGGAATGTGCAATTTTCAATTTATCACAGGTGTATAAAATAGTTTGGTAGCTAGTGATAACATCTCTCCTACTTACTCGTATGCCCACTGGTTATTAATGAGAACAAAATTAAACTGTTTATCAACTCTGACTTTTGCCACAACTCAAGAAGATGAATGATAACAATCACTGGGGAAAAAACCCTACTCATAGGTCTGAAGTGTAGAAGAGAAAACATTTTAGTGAATAATTTTTACCCACAAGGCATCATGATCAAACAAATGAAAACTGCAGGTGCAGTACACTATTAGAATCTATATTACAGGTATGGCCTTGCACCAATGGTTCAGACTGGTCACTTAGAATGAGAAATGGGAGAATAACAGACAGCAGGGATACACACTATTTATGGCATGACCCACCCTAAGCAGTTATCTCAATTTGGAGAGAAAACAAGAGAGAGAAGGACATTCTTTCTTCTTTTTTAGGGCTGGAGGTGGGAGGTGGGGAATGAGTGGGCTCTTGTTATAGAACAAGACAATCACTTGGAATGGATGCCTGAAGTTTTACCTCAGCTCCTCCAGGAGTCCTGTCTCCTTGCATCAAGTCAAAGATAAAATAACTTGTAAATTCTATGGAGCCAGCCTATGTGAGGGAAAAATGCTGATAAATTTTCTCTTCTCACAAAGTGGATTTTTCACATACGGGCTGAACATTGTAAGTTCATTGTAGAAAAAAAAGTTTGGGTTTATTTCTTTTACATTCTGCATAGATGGAAAGGAGTGAATGAAAGACTGGGAAAGGGAAATCTAGCACTCAAGACAAGGGTTAGCCTCATAGTCTTCCCTAACGGTAATAACATAAAACTGTGAAGATAAATCTGTAAGTAAAAGTCTACCTGTCAATTCCAATTCCAAAAGTGTAAGAGGTTCACTTCTCTCTCTCTCTCTCTCTCTCTCCAAAAACAACTAAAAATTCTAGATACCTAGCTTAAAGAACATTTCTTAAAATCACTGAATATTTGACAAACCAGCAAAGATATGCCAGTTCAAACTCTAAGTAAAAGTAAGAACTCAGAGAAGAAGGTACTACTGAAGGGGCAAATTTACCAATTTAGCATTATCAGGGAGCAAGGGGGACAGAAGACCCAGCCCAGAGGTTGCTCAGAAGTGAAATAGGAAGCCTCCCTACATAAAGTCAAAACTCCAAAGGGCTATACTTCAGAATGAAACCCACCTCACCCTTAAGAAAGCCACATTCACACCGAGCAGAAAGACGGAAGAAAACACCTTCATTTGAATTTTCAGTGTATGTCAAGAAATATAAAATAGAGTCAATCCATAGGTGCTCCTGGGAGAGCAACAGATAAACAATAGCAGACTCCTATTGGAAAGATCTACATTCTAAAAATAATCAAAAATAATTTTCCAAGAAATATGCATCTTACAATGAAAAATAACAAATTACATAAGAAAACAAGACACTATAAATAATTAGATAATCAATGGACAAAAATAGACTCAAAGTCTTCAGATATTTAAATTATTAGTCCCAGATTAGAAAACAACCATGCTTACTGTTTTTCAAAAATAAAAGGAAACTTAAAGATAAATGTGAAGAATTATTAAAAATTATCCAAAAACTTCAAAAATAAAGAAAATTTCATCTGGAAGTGAAAAACAATAAATGAAACTTGCAACTTAGTTAATAAGTTTGATGTCATATTAGACACAGCTAAAGAGACATCCGTCAAACTAGAAAGTAAGTCAATATAAACTATTGAGAATGTAGCACAGATAAACTAAGAATGAAAAATGTTAAATAGTAGTCGTACACTGGGTATAGAGTGAGAAGCTTTAATGTAGCAAATCAGATTTCCGGAAAGAGAGACTAGAGGTGAAGGAGAGAGGCGATGAAAGAAAAGCGCTGCCAATGTAAAATCCTACATTTAGTGACAATATGTTCAAGAAAAAGAGGTACAATTAAGACAATTTCAGGCAAACAAAACAAAAAAGGAGAATCTGTCACTGACAGGGTCCCATTAAAATCTAGTAAGTAAGCGCATATTCCTGAGAGAAGAAAAGAGAGCCAGGTGGAGGGTCTTTGATGAAAGAAGAAACGCAGAGTGAAGAAGAAGAGGAAGGGAATGATCACCAGCTATATAAAGCAACAGTGATAAAGTCTTGTGGGGTTAAATAAAGCCAGAGAAAATTATGACAGTAACATAATATAACCCAAGAGTGGCAGCAGTGTAGGTTTTTTGTATTGTGTAGGAAATGGTGGAATATTAATGAATTTTAAACTTTTATAAGTATGCATGCTGTGATTTTAAAAGAATAGATCAGCGTATATTATTTCAAAAATATTATAATATGGACAATGGAATAAGAATAATTAGCCAATCCAAAATTATGTGAGAAAAATAAGAAAAATAAACAGAATAAACAGGGGGATGAAAAAGCAGAGATAAAGTAATATATATTGTTATGAACTGAGTATTTCTGTCCTCCCCAAATTCATACATTGAAGTCCTAACTCTCAATGTGATGGTACTTGGAGGTAGAGCCTTTGGAGCTAATTAGGTTTAGATAAGGTCTTCAAGGTGGGACCCCCATGACAGTACGAGGGCCCTTATAAGAGGAGGAGGAGAGTCCAGAGCTGGCTCTGTGTGCTATGTGAGGACACAAGGAGAAGGCGTCCTCGGAGCAGCTCTGAAGAAAGGTCAGCCCAGTTGTGCACAGGTAAGTGCTTCAGGCATTCTGAAAGTAACTCAGGTTACAGCCTGACCAATTATTCCCAAGGCTTCGTGGTTGATGGGATACCTGAATGAAGGTAGCTAGAAGAGCTTACAAAATCAAATGATCAGCCAGTGGTCAAACTAACTCTTGAGCTCTTAACTAAAGCCTCCTAAGTTTTCTCATTTCTCCAGAAACTCTCCAGAATTTCTGAGACCTTCATTTTTGACTCAGATCTGTCAGCAGCCCTATTCTCTCAAGTAAAAAGGAGCTCTGGGTGTCTTTTCTGTCAAGATGACACCAATCCAAGGAGAATCTACTTCCATTTAGGCCAACATTAAATCAATAGAAGACTGACAAACATTTCTCCAATCCTCCTGAAATTTATGTCTATTTCTTGATGTCCCTCTTTCCCTAGTTATCAGAACCACAAATGAGAGGTTAGTAAGATGGGCTTATTTATTTAGTAATATACATTTCATCAATTCTTTTAAATCATGGTATCCTGTGTTTAATGAACAAAATTTTTCCACTCATGTCCTGAGTCATGAAAGTTTCACAACAAAATAGAAAAAGTGTTGATGCACACGAAGAAATGAAAAGTTCTTGACAATAACAGAGTGTATTATTACAGTCTATTGAGTTAGCCAAAAAGTCTGCTTAGGTTTTTTCTGTAAAATAAAAAATACATTTTTCATTTTCATCAATAATTTTATTGATCTGGATGTTTTAAGAATGATGGCTATCTCCTGCTATTGACTTCTAGTGGGTAGAGGCCAAGGGTGCTGCTAAACATCTTCAAGTGCATAAGACAGCCCCACAGCAAAGAGTTATTTGACCAAAATGTCAATAGTACCAGGAAACTTCCCGAACCATTTTTGACACATTCGATCAGTCATCACACCTTCTCCATACACTGCAATTTTTGTGTGTATGTTTCAGCTGTGGTTTTATCTTTCTTGAAATTGCCAGAAATGTTGCTTATTTCCTTCCATGATCAATATTAAAATGGCTACAAAAATTCACCAATTTTAATGTTTTTTAATCCATGCTGATATGACAGCTGTCACAATACAATGTAACAAAACTGTTTCAAATGAAGCTAAAGACAACTAAGCGCTACTAGAACCATGGCGAGGAAAAAGCCAAATGAACTTTTTGGCCAACCCAATATTATTAATGTATATAAAATGTATGTTGATATATGTATTAAAGTACATAGAATGTAATAATATATTACAGATATGATAAAATAATACAGGAGTAATGTCTGCTGGAGTGTGGTTGGTAGGGTAATAAATAATAATTTAGTTTTAATTTGAACATTTCGCCTAAAATGTCATATGGTGTGCTTGAGTGTGATATTGTTATGCTACAGAATTACATGCTTATGACTTTGTAATAAAAAATTTTGTAATAAAAAGGGGCATTATTTGTGTCAGATGCTGCATATTACATTCAATGTAATATTGTTGGGTTTATAACATATAAATATGTTGCAGAAAGGGAGCTAAACAAGGAATAGAAAGCTTATATTCGAGTCCTACTTATTAACTCAATATGTAACCTTGAACAAATTATTTTACCTTATTTCTTAGTTTTTGTTAAAGAAAGGATATAATCCATACACTACGTCAGAGCTAGAAAACCAAGAGAGATCATAATATAAAATCATTTATAAAATTCATGAAATATTTCCATAAATGTGAGAACATATTATGTTAAATAACATATGTGAAATGTTTGACACATCGTAGGTTCTCAGTAAAAAATGCCCCTTCTGCCCTGGCTGGCATAGCTCAGCACATTTAGCGCCGGCTGGGAACCAAAGGGTCGCCGGTTCAATTCCCAGTCAGGGCACATGCCTGGGTTGCAGGCCAGGTCCCCAGTAGGCAACCACACATTGATGCTTCTCTCCCTCTCTTTCTCCTTCCCTTCCCTTCTCTCTAAAAATAAATAAAACCTTTAAAAAAATGCCCTTCGCCGTCCCCATTCTCACCAGCTCACGTTTAACCCCCATGCCCATGCAGCCCACTTCTTTTACTTTGTTAGTGAGAACTGGGAGAAAGTAAAGGATCAGCTTTACCTCCTCCTGCCTTGGCTTCAGCCTCTCGTGCCTTTCCAGCCTCTAAAATGACCAAAAGTGCATTCACGTATCTCATCCCCCAAAGCTCTGGAACTCAGAGGCTCCGGCGACCTGCGACACTGTTCACTGACAGGGAGCCCTTAGAGTGCAAACAAGCCCTGACCAAAGACTTCTCATTAAATTCAACCGCCTAACAGTTTTCTGAGTATTGAATAGAGCTGATTCCATTTCATTGAGCGCTTACACTGTGAGACACCGGCGAGAACGCAAAGATCAATAAGAAACAACTCATGTCATGATGGAAATCGCAGCGTAGGAGTGGGAACCCGCAAACACTGTAACAGAAAGAACTCCAGGATGCTCAGGGAAGCAGAACAAAGCCCTCGGGAGATGCGAGAAGACAGTTCACGTTCAGCTGAACAAACCAGGAAAACCTTCAAATTAAAAAGGTGGCCTTTGAGCTAGACTTTGGAAGATGGGTAGAAACTGGGCCTAGCATGTGAAGAAAGGGAAAGTTAGGATGGAGAAATTCAGTGGGTCAAGGAAATCGTGAATCACACCAGAGAAATATAGGTAAATATGGTCACAGTTAAAGACTTGTTCAGATCCGCTAGCTTTATCTATCTTACTAATTTGAATTTAACCTTGTTCTCAAATCTCATCAGTAGAGCCAATAAATATGATTCAATTATTAATATGTCACACATTGCTTCCAGAAAACCCATGCCAAAACTGCACAAGTCTGGAAAAACAACCTGCTAAAAATTTTTAAATGGCTTTTGCATTAATCTTTTCTCAGTCCTGTGCTTCTTCAATGTCACTTTAAAAATTTCTACCCTATTTCTTAGGAAATATTATTACTCTATAAGCTACTATATTTCATATTAGGAAGTGTATCTGATTCATAGTTTAAGTACCTAGCAACACACAAAAACTAGAAGAGAAAACAAGAGTTTGAGCAGTCAAGTTTCCCCAGCAGATACTTTAGAAAATAATGCTTGAAACAATGTAAATCAAGATGTAGTGAATATGTGAAGCAGGAGAGAAACTGTTATGAATTGCAGGAGGTCATGACAAGCATGCAGGTCATATTTGGTCTATTTAAATTACTGTTAGCAACTGTGGTACTAACACTATACTTTATATGTTTAAGACTGAGTTAGGGTGTATTATGTGAAAAGCCAAGTTTTGGCAGTGCATTCCTACATTATATTTCCTATGCTCACAGAATACATTGGTTGTAATTTTGCAAAAGAGCATTTAGCGAGGTTTATAAAAGTTTAACAAATAACTCACAATTTTTTGGTCAATATCTACTTAGCCTGGTATCACATCTCTAAGGCAGGTATTGGAGTAAAATGCCAATATTATCAAAAAATTTTGCTTTAATTAGAATTATTCAACAGAAAAATCAATCAAGAAGAAATGGTCCCTGCTAAGTATCACACTTAATAAAACCATCTGACCACGTAGGACAAGGTCCTTATCACGATCACTGACTTGGGTAATTATTCATTCTGTAGATCCTAATGGGGCTCTGACTTAGGTGGCATCAACTCAGTTTTCCTGGAAGACATGTCTGGAGAGACTAAGTGGGTACCTTGAAATCATAAAAAAATCAACTTTGGCTCCCCCTTTGCGCACACATGTGTGCACACATACAACACACCCACAAATTCAAAACCAATTGGCATTTTGAATGCTTAAAAATCAAACACTAGTGTCTTGAAGATGTATTTTCCAAGAAATGCCTGTTATTGTCAAAGGGAATTCTGCATCCTGAGGCATATGCAAATACGAGAATATTCTGTGTGTTTACACAGTCTGCCACAACCTATTTGAAAACATAGAGGCTTTTTTATGGAACATTAACACACTAACTAGTCAGATATACATTAAAATGTGTCAACAATGCTAAACTACAGTCCAATAAAAAATTTCCCTGCAGGCATACATCTCTCTTATTCTTATGGTTTTATGGAATACATCCAGAGACAGAAAAAGTGATTCATTCTTTCCTAACATACTTACATACTTTGATTTAAAACAAATACTCTGCTCTGTGTTAAACCAGAAATATTTTTAAATAATGTTAATTTCGTATTCTGAGTTTTAAAGATAATGAAAATTTTTAGGGGCTCCTGAAATAAAGAAAAAACTAGTGAGCAAGAGTTCTTTTCAATGTAGTGAATCAAACTGAGATGATCACAGTGAGTCATAGAGAGAATCTGCTGTATGAGAACTTTCTATTTTGAAGGGATATTATTATTTCATTTTTGGAAACAATTTAAATCAGTCTTTAAGTAGAGGTTGATTTTTAATTTTATAATAATAATTTGGCACATAATTATTTTAAATAAAAATCAGAATTTATTCATTCTCTTTTGACATTGCCAATTAAATGTAGTTCTGTTGTTTCATTAATATAAAAATCAAATGGTTTTCCTTTTCAGTAACTGAAGAAGTTAGCTAAGTTTGTAAAGAGAGGAAAGGTAAAACTTCGCCATAAGAATAAATAACCAAGATGAGCTGAGTTAACTACCAACCAGGTTTTTGGTTTCATACTGCTTTGCCATGTTACTGCTTCCAGCTCATACTCTCAGCCCCAGTTACAGTTTCCCATGTAAACAAGCCATTACTCAGTGGGCTCTGAGCTGCCAAGACACTATGCATCTATATTTAAAAATAAAGTTGAAGAGTTTAGTTTTCTTCCACTGAGGGTCATTCTAACTAAATGAAGAGCTTTCTTCAAAGAATAGAAAAATTATGTTCCTCAATGCTCTACACCCTGGCTTAGAGCCAGGCCTGGTAATCTAGCAAAGGATGTCAACCTCCTAAAATTAACATTGTAGACTTTCCTTTAGTTCCAGGAGGAAAGAAAGAATTTCTGGGCTCTTTGTAGTCATAGACTATTAACATATACCTCTCTACATCTGAAATAACTATTGTAGAAAGAAGAATATCACTTTAATGATTTGTTTATCAGAATTTCTTTCACTTAAAACAATCCCACTCATTTGTGATTCCTTTTATTTCTCCAACTACTGGAACTGATTCAGGCTCTGGTAGCATATTGATCAGAGAATTCCCAAGCACGGCTTTCTATTGAGAAAATGGCCAAGTATGTATGCATATATATATATATATCTAATGGGGACCTCTTCCATGCAGTTTGTGTAAACTACATATTCCTAACCTCTCGCCCTTGTGCTAAAGTGTTCTGCTTCCTCCTTACCCTATGGGGGCAAACCAAACTATGATGAAATGTAAATATGTAGCTACAGGAATAGAAAGAGGCAAATGGATGGGGACTCTCGTTAGTATGCAAACATGGGTAATGAATCTCTGATTGGAAACATAAGGCAGGAATCTGGGTCCATTTTGCACAAAGCATCCTTCTTCTCCGGTTATAAAGTCTAAGGGACACTTGTTAACATTTGAAACTTTTAGGGTAAATTGAAGAATATTATAAATGCCTGGGTACAACCAAAACCTCTGAAGTGTAACAAAGCATGGTGTTGATGGAGCACCGATTCTAAGATCTCGGTCTAATCCAGGCCCAGTACTGACAAACTGAGTGACCTGGGCAGATCCGTTAATCCTTCTGAGCTTTAAGTATAAAAGGAGGTGATTGAAGGTGATCCCCAAGGTTCCTTCAAGCCCTGAACAGCTGACGTGTGATCGGTCCTGCATACACGCTTGTTAAATAAAAATGCCTACCACTGCCTGAGACTGCAGGGGACCGCCTACCCAAACTGCCCCAATACCAAATGGAGAGAGCGAAGAACGACCAGGGAACTTCAGAGTAGGTGTCATAGGCTACAGACAGGGGGCAGAAGTAACAAAATTTCTAAAGCAGAAACCAGAGCAACCCTAGCAGAGATTATTATATACAGGCAGAACTAAGAACATTCAACTAAAATTCGAAGGTGTATCTTGGTTTCCTGCAGAGATCAAACAGGAAGCTGAGCCCCACCCAACAGAGAAGCTTTGGTATAAGGTCAGAGTGGGAATCAGGTAGGCTAGTGAGAAAAATCAGTGCTGTCAGACAGAGAAAAGCAAGAATGAGGGGGGAAATGTAAATTCCCCTGTTCAAGTAATAGAAAACCTAGCATTTAATAAATCTCAGCTGAATGCAGCTTGTCCTAACAAACAATAATATGACCAGTTTTGTTGGTTATATGAAATATCATGCATGTGCCAAAGGAAAGACCTAAACTCAGAAGCATGTGAGGAAAGAGGAGTAAGTAGAATGGGGGTGTGGTCTCAGTCTGATGTGGAGAAAGCACTTCAGATTTCCCGTTGGATTTGGTAGCCACCGAACACGCTGAGGGGCTGAATCCAGTTCTATCAAATACTTCCAACTTCATTCTCTATCTACTGATGCACAGCAAGGCTATATAAATGGGAAATTAGAGGTTCACCCTGTTTCCCAAGGTGGGAAATCAAAAAGTGGCTTTCAATTATAAACAAAATGCAAAGTCTTTTTAAAAACAGAAAATTATGCAATTATGTTAGATCTTTACTGACCTTGTTCAAGTTAGTTAACCACTCTACGCCTCAGTTTCCTCAGTTAGACCGAGAAGATTGCTGGATAGATCGAGTAAACTAGCATATTTAAAGCAATTAGAATAGTCCCTAACAGATAGTTTATACAAATAACTATTTTATTATTGTTGTTGTAGTTGTCACAACACATCTACAGAACCAGATACCTTTCTATGGTGCATAATGTTTAGCCTTCCTGATTCTCAAAAATAATAATAAATACAATAAAATGGGAAATAAAATCAACTCCAGTCTATAGAGCCAAATTTAATCTGTTTTGACTAATTTTAAAGAGTAGTCTGGCAAAGTCCAAACCACTTCAAAAATCAGTACTGAAAGATATACACATTTCTTTCACTCACTTACACCAAGCTACCAAAAACCAAAATATGTCCTATTTAACACGGTGGAATATTCAATTGTGATGTTTCATGCCAAGAGGCAGTCACTGAGAGAGAGGGGGAGAGAGAGAGAGAGAGAGAGAGCGAGCAAGCTGGTTTGGATTGCCAGGGGAGGTAAAAGCTCCGAGGTAAGAAAAGAGGTCTTTCCTAGGGAATCAGAAGTCAACTTATGTAACATGGTTTGCCTGAACAAAGAAAAAAATTGTTTTTCTCCTTAAATTTACGTTTTCTGCTCAAAAATGTTTCTAGGCTTTTTGGAATTTCTCTTTGGAGTCAAACCTGTTTTCACAATAATTTTGAACTGCTACAGCTCTAACTAACATTGATATCATGATGAAGAGAAAAAATAAGGAGCAATTAAAATTAGAGAAGAATATTTTAAGCCTGGCATTTTGACACTGAGAACATTTAACACAAAACACAATTTGATCCAAAGTAAAATTAGATTGGCGACAAATTATTATGGCAAAATAAATCTAACAATGATAAAGATA